>BDMV01000001.1:55592064-55665429 GCA_008326285.1 Oryza officinalis | reverse complement strand
GCCGACGTACGTAAGTGCTAACCTGCCAAAGGAATACAAGAGTAATCTTATAAATCTGTTGAAAGAATTCATGGATTGTTTTGCATGGGAATATCATGAGATGCCAGGATTAAGCCAATCAATTGTAGAACATCGGCTACCAATCAAACCAGGCTATCGGCTGTTTAAACAAGCTCCTAGGAGATTCAAGGCCGATATGCACGAAGCTATCAAGGCAGAGATCACACGACTTTATGATGCCAACTTCATCAGACCTTGCCGATACGCAGAATGGGTCTCCAACATAGTTCCAGTAATGAAGAAAAATGGCAAGCTTAGGGTATGTATTGACTTCAGAGACTTGAATAAAGCAACACCGAAAGACGAGTACCCTATGCCTCTGGCCGATTTGCTTGTCGATGCCGCGTCTGGGCACAAGGTTATCAGCTTCATGGATGGGAACGCAGGCTACAACCAAATTTTCATGGCCGAAGAAGATGTTCACAAAACAGCCTTCCGATGCCCAGGGGCAATCGGCCTATATGAATGGGTTGTCATGACATTCGGTTTGAAGAATGCCGGAGCTACATATCAGAGGGCCATGAATTATATTTTTCATGATCTTATCGGCTCTTTGATTGAAGTTTACATTGATGATGTCGTCGTGAAGTCAAGGGAATATGATATGCACCTGGCCAATTTACGCAAGGTACTCGAAAGAGCGAGGAAGTATGGTTTAAAAATGAACCCTAACAAGTGTGCCTTTGCCGTATCGGCCGGTTAGTTCCTGGGTTTCTTGGTCCATGAAAGAGGAATCGAGATTACACAGAAGAATATCGATGCTATAAAGAAAATCAAACCTCCGACGAACAAGACCAAGTTACAATCTCTGCTCGGCAAGATCAATTTTGTTTGGCGCTTTATATCGAACCTGTCAGGAAGAATAGAGCTGTTCACTCCGTTATTGAAGATAAAAGAGGATGAAGAGTTCATATGGGGTGATAAGCAGCAGAAGGCGCTGGACGACATCAAGGAGTATTTGAGCTCCCCACCAGTTTTAATTCCTTCACAGAAGGGAATTCCGTTCAGGCTGTACCTATCGGCCGATGAGAAGTATATCGGCTCAGTCTTAGTTCAGGACATTGACAGCAAAGAGCGAGTCATTTTCTATCTCAGCAGGAGGTTGCTGGATGCCGAGACAAGGTACACGCCGGTAGAAAAACTCTGTTTGTGCTTATATTTCTCATGTACTAAGTTGAGGCATTATTTACTTTCCAATGAGTGTATTGTGGTAAGTAAGGCCGATGTGATGAAATACATGCTATCGGCCCTCGTATTAAAAGGAAGAATTGGGAAGTGGATTTTTGCCTTGACAGAGTTCGACCTACGGTATGAATCGGCTAAAGTGATCAAGGGACAAGCCCTAGCCGATTTTATTGTTCAGCACATAGATGACTCAATTGCATATTCAGATATTGTGCCATGGACCTTGTATTTCGATGGGTCTGCCTGCAGACATGGATGCGGTATCGGCCTAGTTATCATATCCCCTTGGGGGGCAAGTTTTGAGTTTGCTTTTACTATCAAGCCTTATTATACTAACAATCAAGCAGAGTACGAAGCGGTGCTTAAAGGCTTGCAGTTATTACGAGAAGTTGAGGCCGATTCCGTAGAAATCATTGGTGATTCGCAACTGGTAATCAATCAACTTTCTGAGGCGTGTGAATGCAAGAACGATATTCTCAGAGTCTACAACGAGGAGTGCAAGGAGTTGCTACAAGGTTTCAAGATTGTGACGATGAGGCATATACCTAGGAAGCAAAACTTCAAGGCCAATGATTTAGCTCAGGGGGCATCGGGATACCGGCCGATGGCTAAAGATGTCCAGATTCAGATTGCTCTCGTGCATGCCGACGACTGGAGGTTTGACATCATCGAGTATTTGAGGAATCCTTCTCAATCGCCGTCACGAAGAATGAAGTATAAAGTTTTACATTATGTCTTGCTGGACGATGACTTGTATTATCGGACGATTGATGGTGTCTTACTCAAGTGCCTAGGCCCCGAGGAGGCCAAAACTGTTATGAGTGAAGTACATGAAGGGATTTGTGGAACCCATCAATCGGCCCATAAAATGAGATGGCTGTTGAAGCGCGTCGGATATTTTTGGCCAACCATGCTAGAGGATTGTTTCAAGTATTATAAAGGATGTCAGGATTGTCAGAAGTTTGGAGCAATTCAAAGAGCACCGGCATCAACTATGCATCCAATCATAAAGCCGTGGCCATTTCGTGGATGGGGAATAGATATGATCGGCCAGATTAACCCGCCATCGAGCAAGGGACACAAATATATCTTGGTGGCTACAGATTTCTTCACAAAGTGGGTTGAGGCCGTTCCCCTTAAGAAGGTTGATTCCAAAGATGCAATTCAGTTTGTCAAGGAATATATTATATATCGGTTCGGGTTACCTCAGACAATAACCACCGATCAGGGATCAATTTTCGTATCCGATGAGTTCGTCCAGTTCGCCGACAGCATGGGCATTAAATTATTAAATTCTTCTCCTTACTATGCGCAGGCTAATGGGTAGGCAGAGGCTTCTAATAAGACCTTAATCAAGTTAATCAAGAGGAAAATCGACGAACAGCCGAGGCAATGGCACACAACGCTGGCCGATTCCCTTTGGGTGTATCGGATGACTTGCCATGGTGCAATTCAAGTGTCTCCGTATCAGTTGGTTTATGGACACGAAGCTGTTCTGCCGTGGGAAACCAACATCGGCTCAAGGAGGATTGCCTTGCAAGACGACTTGACAGCCGATGAGTACCATAATCTTATGGTAGATGAGTTAGATGATTTGGCGCATGTCCGATTACGGGCCTTAGAGAAGATCAAACGTGATAAAGATAGAGTGGCTCGTCATTACAACAAAAAAGTTGTCGCCAAGTCATTTGAAGAAGAGGATCTTGTATGGAAATTAATAATGCCGATTGGTTCCAGAAATAATAAATTCGGCAAGTGGTCACCTAATTGGGAAGGTCCTTTTCAAATTCATCGCTGTGTTCCTCACAATGCTTATTTGCTCAAGGGGTTGGATGGCGAGATTTATGGACGAGCTCTTAATGGTAAGTACTTAAAGAGATATTATCCCAGCGTCTGGATCGACTCATGATCGGCCCTCCAGCCGATTTATGATTACAGCCAATGTGTTATGCATCGTCTTTAGATGGCCGATACATACTATCGCCCTTAGTTCAAATTTTACAACATGAGCCCTCACCTTCTAAAATTTGGGGGGCATATATATATACAAGCGCGGAATTTTTCTGGAAAGTTTTCAAGGAATTTTTCGAGGGATTTTCACGTCGGATTCTTTCAGTTTGAGACTGAATTCGGCTTTCTGGCCGATGAGGTTGATTTCAGTAAGGGGATATTTGTTTGCAAAAAGGATTTTAGAAGTAATATTCAGACTGAAATTTTACACAGCAGTAAGATCAAATTCGGCTGCATGGCCGATAAGGTTCATATTTACACAGTACGAGGACAGAATATGCTACGTTACCCTATGAAGTCTGCAATAGCAGCAATGGCTTTGCGGCGAATCTGCTCGACGTCTTCTATAGCCTGGGCATCATCGGCCATCGACCCTGGGATCGGCTTCAGTGATTTCCTTAGGGTCGCAAGGTACTTGGCCGATGCCTTGAGCTTTGTCGTCTGGTCTTCTATGACCTTAGGCGATGCAGCTATTCCGGCTTCGACTTCTTGGATTTCTCGACGTGTCGATTCCAGCTTCGATACCAGCTCTGCCTCAAGGCGACGGAGTTCTTCGAGTTTGTGCTTCAGGGCAATCGGCTCCACCGTTAGCTCGTCCAACTTGGTCTTATCAGCGTTAACCTAAGCCTTGCTAGCGGATAGGGCCGATTCCAGTTGTTCACGCTCTTATCGTTCTGCGAGTCTTTCTTTTGCCTTGTTGAGCTTAAATCGGTATTGCTCCAAGAAGATAGCCGGCGTTAGAATATCCATCAGGTCTTCGGGCAGTTCGTCTTGGATTTCTTGTACCCTGGTTCTGACGGAGGCACAATCTTCCACCAAACACTCCAACGAGGCCTCTAGCTGATTAGCGATGTCGGTCAGCCGGCTCTTCAGGTCATCAGAGATTGGTGCCTTGGCTGTGCTGGGTAGTTCCTTGTCTTCATCATCAAGAAATTGGCCGATATCAAAGGAGAACATATCGGCTAGGTTCTGCAGATATCAACATGGGTCAAAGTCAGCTTTGTTAAACAGGAACCGGCAGAGAGGGGATTGGAGTAATTTTAATTACCTGTGTTAGAGCATCGGTGGTATTTGCATCGGCTTCCCTTTGCTTTGTCGATGCAGTAGGCGAGGGGGTTGGCCGATGTGGTGAAGGTGATGGAGCCCTAGGCTGAAAAAGCAGGAAATTGGTAAATAGGGTTATGTAAATAGCAAGATAATGCAAAAATCAACTGTTACCGAGACAGTCGGAGAGGGTGGTGGAGAAGGAGAAGGAGTCCTCAATCGTGCCTTGGCTCGTTCGCGCCATTGTAGAGTGGCTTTCTTGGTTCTGGGTAAAGGGGCCGATCGAGTTCTCTCCTTCAACACAGACGACGCCGTAGCCTGAAGAGGATATGAAGTTAAAGTATGACAGTACAAGGGGATTATGTAAACACAAAGAAGAGATTATACTGACCTTGCGAATTGCGTGTCTGGTCCTTTTTGGTTGCGGGGCATCATCTTGGTTATCGGCTGGTGGGATCTCAGCAGCTCCGGCTGATGGCTCTTTGGTGGTTTCGGCCGGTGTGTCTTCTTCTTCATATGCATCGGCGGCCGCTGCATCGACTTCCTCCTCCATCACTTGTTTTTCAAAGAATTCTTCCATGGAGGGGTCCAGCTCTTCAAGATCGGCTTGGTCATCAACTTTAATCTTCTTGCTGGATTTTTGGGCTTTGCTCCTGGTTGGCGCTTTCCTCTTGGGGTTTTCTTTAATCTTCGGCCCCTGGAGCAATGATCATATCTTCGGGGCAGTAAGGCCGATGATGGATTCCAGGATGGTTGACCCTGATGGAGCTATAGCTGGAGCATAAAAGATTTTCCGTCCACTGTTGCTCACGGATGGAATCGGCCCGTCTGGGACTTGAGGACTGATACCATGGATAAGCTCTGTCACGTAAAATCTGGCCGATTGATGGAAGATGTGGGCGGCCCACTCTTGCCACCATGCCTGGAAGCCGATGTGGACAAAAGCGCTTAGGTGCAGCCGGTCGCAGTCGCCGAGATTTGGGAGCTCGATTTCAAACACCTTGCTCATAATCAGCGCTGATGGAACCGTGCCTCTGCTTTCTAGGAGCTTATGAAGATACAGGCTGATAGGGAGTTGCCCGAGCCCGCATTGCCTAGCAGCTATCATTGGGTTGTAAAACTCATAGGATAGGCTGGTGCTTCTTCCTTGAAATATGCCTACTGGGAGTAGGCACGGGGTGAGGCCGATCATGAATAACTCCCTCGACTCCATGTCATCATTTATCAAGCGTAGTTGAGGATCGTCGGGGAGCTCATAATCTCGGTCCGATGTGTACACGAACATGTCCATTCTGGTTGATGGGGGGCCGGTGAAGAAGCGAATGAACCAGGCTGCCATGTCTTCAGCCGATTGGTCTGTGCCTGGATACACTGAGGCTGCTTCCCCATAGGACATGCATCTTCTGCTCCTGGGATCTTCGTGATCGGCGTATTTTGATGGAAAGCGAGAGTCCGATAGAGGTGGCCAATCAACAATGGTATTGGTGTAAATGGTTAGCCAGAACTGAATGAACCACCATGGTCCTCCATGAGCTACAGTCTGTTTTAGCATCAGGTCCTGTGTGGAGATATGGAGCAGCCGATAGACAGCTCCCAGGAGGTATCGGCCCAAAGGGATTTGTTTCTTGTCGACCAAAGCCTGAGCCAAGTGTTGACAGTTCGTAGTAGGGCCGCAAGTCGATCCGCAGAAGACAAATCTCTCCAACCACAGTGTCAGGAAGGCTACGTGTTCTCGTTCTGAGACCGATCTCTGTTCCATGTGTTTAGAGATGTATCCGGACCAGCCTCCGATTTTCTTGGTCTTCAACTTGTGATTGCTGTTTATCAGGAGGCTGAAGGGATTGATCTCAGAGTCGATATCTAGTCTTGTTAGTATCTTGACATCTATAAGGATGGGGGTCATCGGACCTTGCTTGAACATGAAGGCGTTCAAGGTACTAGACCAGAAGTAGCTTGCAGCCGACATGAGTGGCTCATTCTTCTTGGTATCGGCTAGGGACAAAGTGATGCATTGGCCGATCCCAATCTCGTCCCAGTGGACTTGTTTGGCAGCAGCAATCCTCTTATGCCAGGTTCTGTATCCGTTAAGCTTCAATGGCCAGGACCTGAAGGTATGTTTCCAGGAAGAAACATTGGGTTTGACTTGCCTAAAGGGGATTCTGTCCGTCTCGGCATTGATTAACCAAGTTGGGTCGTGATCGCCCATGGGGCCTAGCAGAAAGCGATGGGATTTGTCATCGGTGGGGATCAAGATTTGGTTTTTGAAGACCTAGATCGTGAGAATGACGATGAAAATATAAGACCCGGGGGGCAGAGAGTAAAAACCCTAACTTGGAGAAATCGGCGGAGAAAGCGATAATGTGGGTTTTGAAGGAATTGACTTACCGCAGGGATCTCGGAGGCATAGAACGGGGCGGAGGCCATCGTTGTCGTTGAAGGGGTCGCTGTGAAGGGGGTCGATGTTGACGGAACGCCGAGGGGTCGCCGGAGTTGAGGAACGCGAAGGGTTTGTTGAATCGGCGGCGAAAGGATTCGAATCTGGATCTGCATGGTTTTCAGACAAGACCTAGCAAAGAAGTCGATGGGTTCCTCGGAGCTAATTCCGCCACATTATATAATGAAGCGGAATTGGGGGGCATGTGTTAACGGTGAAATTTGGTAATCGACTTGGAAAGAAAAGGAGAAACCGAAGCAGAGAAGACACATTGAATTGAAGTCAGACCAGGCTTCGTATCGGACCCAGTAACTGTATCGGACTGTGGATGTGTTGCCATAAAGAGCGTATTGGCCGATACGGATTCGATGTTAACGTGGGCCGATATGGGTTGTGAGTTGATAGTGTCAACGTGGGCTTGGTCTGGGCCCGGAATAAGCTTCAAGGAAGTTGCCAAATAGAGATAAAGCTCGGTTTTAGGCAGTTGTATCTTGTAAATTAAGTAGTTTAGATCTAATCTGTGGCTTAAGTCTGCCGCAAGGACTTGTTTGTTAGTTGTAGATAAGATCGTGCCCTACAAGGGTTCTGTTGTAACCTCGGGTATAAATATCCCGATAGTTTGTACATAGAAGCTCTCTCTCTCTCTCTCAATCAATCATACAATCAAACTAATCTACTTTCGGCGCATCGCCAACCCTCGCAAGAGGCTGACTTCTGACGAGTTCTTGCTTCCCAAGAGCAAGGTAAGAACTCGTGCCCGATGATTTACATCGTCGGGGCTAGCGTGTCGCTTTAGGCACATTAAGCCCTGATGATGTGATCGTCGTTTATCGTGTGTTAGCTAATCTTGACGCGGTCTTCTGATTCTGTCTCGTCAGCAGTTAACTCGTTTTAGGGTTTATTGCCGATGATGGTTGAATCAGTTTGCTCGTTTAGATTATCTAAGGCATTTACCATCCCCAAAAGCAATCGACGGCTTGATTTTCTTTGTGTTAAGTCTCGATTCACACTTTGAGCTGCTATCGACCTTAGTCCTGTTTCGAGATCTAACACGAAGCCTGTTTTCGATTGTAATTAAGGATAGCGCCGGGGTTTCAGCCGGTCTTATCTAATGCATGTGATTATTTATGTTCTTGCATGTGTTTGCCACTTATACATGTGGATCGACGAATATAAACATATCAGTCACAGAGTGCTTTTAAAGACTTCTTTGTGGTTGGTGTATTTATGTTAGCCGATCGACTTGTATAAGTTTACACTAGAGTAATAGCTAGTGTAGTTATCCTCATGAAACCCTCATCGGCCGATTCCATTAATTTGTCACACGCTTTTGGCATGGGCCGATGAGATTAGATCTCTTCAATTTGCTTATTATATTGAGTAAGCCGATACAGCTTTGCCCTATCGGCTGGGCTATAACAATGTGACATCGGCCTATCGGCCGATCGACCATTGTTTTTTAACATGGTTTACTTGTTTTTTGTTGATTGCAGATCAAATCAACTGGCACGCTCTGCGCATGACTAGGCAAACCAATTTGGACCTGCACTGGAGTTAAGCAGATCTCCCAGGCCGCCGTGGAAACGTAGAGCCCGTCTTTTGTTGCGAGGCGGGTCTAAATTCTGCGCCAACAGTCCTATAACAAATACGTGTTCTTGCGGTATTCCCAGTTAATTACATTTCTTTGGATGTTGTATAGCAAATTTTGCCATTGTCGCAACCCCAATTTGAGTTTAGGAAAAAATATAGAAAAATAGAGATGGAGGGAGTGAATTCATTGGTAGGAGGAAAATTGGGGGAGGAAATGATTTTCACGTACATACGGTGATTGAGGAGTTGTGTGTGAAATGGCGCAAGAAATCAATCGACTGAGCGTCGTTCGGAAGTGCTAAAAGACAAGATAAAAGATAAAGATTATCGTGGCACGCTTTTCAAACTACTAAACGGTGTGTTTCGTGCGAAAATTTTCTATATGAAAGTTGTTCTAAAATATCAGATAAATCCATTTTTCAAGTTTGTAATAATTAAAACTTAATTAATCACACGTTAATATCACTTCGTTTTACGTGAAACACTTTGGCTGTGTTCGGCAAAGAAACTCCCAGCACGCACAGTAAACACGGAAAACGGAGCGGTCATTAGCGCGTGATTAATTAAGTATTAGCTAAATTTTTTTTCAAAAATGGATTAATTTGATTTTTTTAAGCAACTTTTGTATAGAAACTTTTTGCAAAAAAGTTCACCGTGTAGTAGTTTGAAAAGCGTGCGCGGGAGGAAAAACACTGTGCGCGTTCTGAATAGCAGCTTTGCGTTCCGAACCGGAACAGCCGAACAGACCCTTTATCTTCATCTTTATCTTTATCTTTACGAGATTCAAACCCCACCTTAACGGTTAGAAGCAGAAAGAGAGCTGCAGTCTGCAGAGCTATGAGAAATTCAAGAAAATTGCCATCATCAAACTAGGGTTGTCATTTTAGATTTTTACTTCAATAAATTGTCACTCTCGATTAGTGTTTAAGAGCTAGGATGCCATAACGGATGACAAAAATGCACCAGAAAAGTTCAAAGGCATTTTCGTTATAGCATGCATTCTATTGTATGGACACCAATTGAGAGTGTTCCTGCTATACGCTGGCATTTTCGTTATAGCATGCCTTCCTGCTATAAGCTGGCGCTTCACGGCATCAGGACAATACTCTGGCGAAATCAGCGTACCGGCTACAGTTCGTTGGCTCGATCAACACAGAACACAACAAGCTTTTTTAGAACACTTGGGCACCGCCAAAATACAAGTTTTTCTCGTGGTTAATCTTTCAAAACAGAGTATGAACGGCGAATAGCCTACAAGCGAGAGGTTGGCCAAATCAGCGAACATGCCTATTGCGCAGAACGATCGATGAATCTGTCATACATCTCCTAGCTGGTTGCAGGCTCTCGAGAAGAATTTGGTAGGCGGTAGGCAATTGGGCCCATGTTCAGATCTTAACTCTGAGTTGGACTAACTGCGAAATCGTAGATGTTTGGTGGCGGACAGTCATTGCCATGCCTAATGTACCAAAGAAATCTTTAATGACGTTGATCATCCTAGTGGCGTGAGTGTTCTGAAACGAGAGGAACGCTAGGATTTTCAATCACATTGCATGAACTCCAGCGATGCTCTTGGCAGCAATCAAAGAAATGGCTCGCCTGTGGTTCCAGGCGGGTGCAAGCAAGCTAGTAGAGCTATTGCCGATGGGAGAATAAACTATTGTCGTTTAAGCGTGGGAGCTCTGCTCACCGGCGCGCGCTGTAAAACTATGTAAACTCCTTCTTTATCAATAAATAAGGCAAACCTTTTGCCTTTTCAAAAAAAACCAATTGAGAGTGTTAATTTAGCAAAACAGAAATACAGAATGACGTTTGAGCGAAACCATATTTGACGATGACATAATGTCGTATTTGTTGTTGATTGCTAGCTGCAACTTAGGTCATTTTATAATAGCATGCTCTTAGGATTATTAAAGTAAATTTATTGATATGAAAGAGAAAAGGGAAAGGAGAGAAGTATTGATATTAAACTTAACAACGATTTAACATCGACTCCTAACATTTATAAAAGAAAATTTGTTATACGAGGAATTGAGCATAAGAAAAAGAAAAGAGTAGTAATAAAAAACTTGTTCTGGTGTATTAATTGTTAAAGTATTTATCGTCTTAGCTATATATTGTAAAAGAATAGTCTCTGAATGAACTAAGAGCCTATACTAGAATATTTATCTTTTGAACATGTCCTTATACTCATCATACTATTACTACTTGAATTAAATTTTGGATGACAATTTTGTGGGCCCTGTTCTGTAGTTAACCCTCATATATACGGGCCTGATGGAACATCACCGTTGATTCAAACTTCTGTGACAGAAACATCTTTCACAGCTTGCCCGCTTCAAACATGACATCGGAAATGGGAGTATTGCACATTCGCGAAATATTACTTTGTACCATGATCACTCCTGCTTTAATCACTGTTCCCAGTACTTACGATTGAAAATAGTTCAGAAAGTTTTCGGATTCTGGACTGTTTTCGAAAACAGAAAACGTTGGTAAGAAATTTTCAAAAAGGGAAACAAATTTGGATTTTTTTTCTTGGAAATGAAAACAAATACAGTAAAAGCACTGTCTATCATAAAGCAGAATCGATCATAAGCTTTCTGGAGAATTTCTCAAAAACGAAATTAGAATTTTTTCTAAAGAATGTTTAGCGTCTCAAAGATGAAAAATTGTACTTGACAAAGTGTTTATGAATTGTGATGTTATCCTTATGATATAAAGTGGTTTGTTAGTTGCTAAAATTTTAAACTTTTGATCTATTGTTTTACAAAAATTTTGGAAACTCAGTTTCCGATAAATATTCGTCCTGTTTTTGCATTAAATAATATTTAATTTCGTTTTCGTATTCGGGGTTTTTATTTCGATTTTGAAAAAGAAAGTATGGAAATGAAAATGATAGTGATGATTCCTGTCTATTTTCAAGATGTAGTAAATGGATCTGATCATCGGAACTGCCTATACATTTGTTGGGTGATTTCTAAAAAGAAATCACCCAGATTCTTTTTACCATTAGATTTTCATCCAATGGACTTAAAAAACAAATACATATTTACTTACATAATATTTTTACATATTTACTTACACAATATTTTTATCAAAATTACAGTGCACTTACATGTCATATCAACTGAATTTACAAATATAATTTTAGTTATATAGGACTGTATTTTTATATTTTAAAGAAAATAACAAATACATATTTACTTACATAGTATTTTTTATCAAAATTACAGTGCACTTACATGTCATATCAACTAAATTTACGAATGTAATTTTAGTTATATATGACTGTAATTTTCTGCACTAATCTTGGCGCACGATCCTACGGCTAAAAAAAGTCAAATATCAGAGAAAAAAAATCACCTGACAGATGTTTAGCAAAATCAAAAATAAAGTATCACGTGTGGAGTAATATGGCATGATATATATATTGTTACAGTGAAACAAACAACAGTTATAAAACGTTTGATAGTGTTTGGCAAAGTATGAAATCAAACAAACAACCCCTTTAGGAGGGCAAATTTACTAATTTTGAATCTTGAGACTTTAAGATAGATACAACCTCGTATTTATAATTTTTTTAATATTGAAAAAACTAAAACTGTTACTACAAGCCGACTGGCAATTTGTCCTTGATAATCTAAATTCAAATTTATTTGGTTAGGAATTCCACACCGAGTACAACAACCTTATCTTTGTTAATTACTACATATGAGTTCTCATCATTTTACAACGTGCTAATTATTAGTTTAAATTTTGTAAATTATTGAAGTATAAAAAATAATGAGACTCGAAACCGATTACAACTTGAAATTTATTAAATTGAATTTTAGAATAACACATTAAATTTGAAAAATTATATTTGAGACTTTAAACCGAGCACCTCTTTCACTGTACTAGTAAAAACATTAAATAGAGGTACTTTTCTAGTGACGATTTTTAAATTGCTTCTGAAAATGAGAGTTCTGTATTCTAGAAATACTTTTAGAGGCACAAAGAGAGGGCAGAAACATCTAAATTCCCCACGGCTTAAGAGATCGAAGAAAAAGCACAACGAAATTATCCGTGTCTGTGGAGTGCAGAGCAGCAGCAACCCAGTACTAGCTCACCCGTTCTTGCAGCTTACAGAGTTACAGGTTGGTCGTCGTCATAGGCTAGAGTCTCGCCGGTATTTGCTGCCGGTTAATTGGCCGTGTGCAGACTAGTGGAGCAGCCAGCGTGTTGCAGCGCCAAATCCATCTCGTCGGTGGTACCAATGGGGACGGGCAAACTAAGTTCAGATAGAACGGAAATGGTGAGCCGCGTGGCCGCCGCGGCCTCGTCGCCGGCGCTCGAGGCACATCGATCGAGACGAGGACGACTCGCATGCAGTTTGCTGCCAGCTGCCGGCCTGCCGCCCCACCTTCGCTCCCCCTGCCGCCCAAGCCCCTCCTCGCGAGCGCCACCCGAGCCGCCTCGCCTGCTCGCGCGTGCGTGCCGCACTGCCGCTCAAGCTGCGCCGCCGCCTGATGCTTCGACCTGGATGGTTGGCCGGTGTTCCCATGCGTTGGTTGTGTAGGTGACTTTTTCCCAAGGGAACAATGGTTTTCTAGTGTTCTGGAAATTATTTTTCTTTTCTTTTTCATTTGTTTAACTCAACAAATCGATCCGGACCCACCTAACAGCCATCTAAAATATGTGTAAACTGGAGCTTTTATTTAAAAAAGTAAGGCAACTTCTAGTATTTTGTAAATTATTTTTCTTTTCTTTTTCATTTATTTAACTCAACAAATCGATCTGAACCCACCTAACAGTCATCTAAAATATGTGTAAACTGGAGCGTTTATTTAAAAAGTAAGGCAACTTCTAGTGTCTGTAAATTATTTTTCTTTTCTTTTTCATTTCTTTAACTCAACAAATCGATCCGAACCCACCTAACAGCCATCTAAAATATGTGTAAGCTGGAGCTTTCATTTAAAAAGTAAGGCAACTTATAGTGTTCTGTAAATTATTTTTCTTTTTTTTTCATTTCTTTAACTCAACAAATCGATCCGGACCCACCTAACAGCCATCTAAAATATTAAAGTGGAGCTTTCATTTAAAAAGTAAGGCAAAATCATAAGCCCTAAAAAGTATGTGGACAAAACCGCAATTGCAGCCGAAAGGGTAACAATACAATTGTTCCTTTTAGAATATCTTTACAGAGTAGTAAAAGCATTTGAAAAATGGCTCTACAGTATTAGAAAATACTGCAAGGCGTTTTGGTTGTAGTATTTGTATTTATTTATTCCAAAATTTGAAATTATTTTATCAACATGCATAAAATATAATTAATACTCCATGAAAAATACTACTCCTACAAATTTGTAATTATGATTTTAATTTTTGAAACCATTAGGTTAAGAAAATAGAAAATAACAAAAAAAGTGTACTACCTCCATCCCAAATAAGTTTTTTTTCATCTCTCTCACACATACTAATATAAAACAAAAAAACTAATACACATTTACTTTATCAAATCTCAATGCAATTATTCCTCACTTTATCTTCTCCCAATACAACTATTTTTTATTTTCACAAATTTCGATGCAATGATTACTCTAAAAATAAACTTATTTTGGAACAATGAAAAAAACTAAAATGAACTTAATATGGGACGGAGGAAGTAGTAGACTACATGTGATTCTGTACGTACAAGTTAATCTTAGAGCAAGTACTATAAACATCTAAAAACATGTCCCTAGATGCCATCTAAGCTTAAATGATAAGGTGAAGGAGAGAAGAGAGAAGAGAGATGATGAGTCACCCCTCATACAAGAGACAACTTCTTCACAAATTTTAAGAAAGAGAAAAAAATAAGGTTGATTGGATAAGAGTGAATAAAATAAATAGTTATGTTGTATTGGGCCTAGTATATATTAGAGGCAATATGTTGAATGAGTTGTTTTTTATTAATTAATTGATGATGTGAATAATATTAGAGGTGACAATCACCTCTACTATAAAATTTGCTCTTAAAAAGTATTATAGTGGATTCTATTGCAATTATGCAGTCTTCATTACTGCATAGCACGCATTACTATGACATGCCCAGTGCAATGTGTGCTTTAACTACATAACTTATGTAGAATGTCCCACACAACATAAAAGAAACGATTTTTTCACATATGCCTAGCTGCTATTTTCACAGCCAGACCATAAAATAAATATGTATTTGTGAGGTGTGAGTGTGGTGTTACGTGTGTAGTGGTGTGTGTGCGTCTTTCGTATAATCTCAAAAAAATAAAATAAAATAAATACGCTTATGATAATAGCAAGGGCCTTGTGCTCCAAATACCACATATAGAAATTAATTTTCACAATTTTTTATTCTAACAGAGCAGCATGTGAAAATAGAGAAAATATGGGTTATTTCTGTAGGTTGTCATTTAAGAGGGTCGCCTGCAAAAATCATAAATACCCTATTTTCATAGACGGTCCTCCTAAAGGGCCGCCAATAATGACATGGTATAAAAACGATATCAACGCCGTCTATGCGAATGCAAAGTCCCCCCAATTCCACACCACACCTCTCATGTCTCTCTCAATCTGCCCTTGCCCTCCATGTTGAGCTGTACAGCCGCCACTGCAAGTCCTCCATGTCGAGCTTCTCTGGTCATTGCACGCCCTTCACGTCAAGCTCTGCCGGTCATAGCACACCTTCACACCAAGCTTTGTCGGCCATCCCACACCTTCCACCGCTAGAATCAGTGTTGCCCTATCTCCTTCCTTCCTCTCCACATGCCAAGGCCTCCAGGCGACCATTAGCTCATGCCTCCTGCGTCTTTGGGGCTCATGAGCAATGGATCCACTGCTACCGACCTCGGGAGTGACATATCCTCTCCACCTCCATGACAACGGCGGCTCAGTGAAAACAACCCATCCACTACAACGGCAGATCGACTGAGGCGGGCTCATGAGANGGTGGATCCCCGCCAGTGGCCTCGGGAGAGGTGGACCTGCTTGACCTCCCTCCTCCCCCTTCTCCTCTGCCACCTCGGTGATGATGGTCGATGGCGGCTTGGCGACAACAGGTCGGGTTCTCAGGTGAGGTGGATCCAGAGATGTTTTTCTCTTCCCAACCTTCATCAATGCTGCCATACTAGTACAAAATACTCTCACAATTAATTTTAATGTTTGCTTAAAAAAGATGTTTAGGATGTAATTAATGAAAGTGGCAATATAATATGCCACACCTTCTAGTGATGTGAGCGATTTGCTAGAACGACAAGTAAATTGGACACGTAGCATGTGATACTTTTTATGATCGGATTTTTTTATGTCAATCTGATAATCAATCAAGGTGAGACCAAATTATAACTACTTAGTGATGTAGTAATGGGGAGTCCCAAATCTTTCGATAAAAGGAGGATAACTTCAATTTTGGAGAGAAGTCGATGTTGGCGAATCGACTACAACTATCAAAAGGGTGTTGTGCATACCAACTCTAGATTGTTGATGTTCTTGTTGTTCCAAGAACATCCTTAAACATGCTAACAATCAAAGAACAAAACAAGAACAAGTTGGCAAGCAACAGTTCAAGGCACTTGCGAAATTATGAAACCGATACACATGAAGTTGGTGTTCTCAATAAAATATTCAGGTGACCTAGCCAACACATGCGAGTACAAGAAAGTAGCTGAAACTAAACTTGCAGCTAAACAAAACCCAAGTTACAAATGGTGGCCATTAGGGGTTTATATATGCGGAAAAACGACCAAGAGGGATAGTAGGAGCAAACTCTAGTCTTTGTGGATCCTTAATGGGTTCTACTGAATACAAGGCCCAGGCCCAAGTTTCTGGTCCAAAGATTGTTTTGCTTATTTTGAGCAGATTCGGTCGAGTCTGATGGTAAGGCCAGACACATCTCAAAGTACAATATCTTTCCAATCATCACTCATTTGCTAAAACAGGGCTCGTATATAAATTTGGTGGCTATTTGAAGTCAGTGCATTTCAGGTGGCCTAATTGGATTCTAAAACGTTAGAGACTTGATCCCTAGCTTTGGATGCATTGTTTGTGAGTGGTTCAACAACCACATGCGTCTCTAATCTTGTAGATCACTCCTAATAAATAAATGCATATATTTATATCATTAGATATCGTCAAATTCTTGATGTAATCAAACAAGTGTTTGCATGATCCAAATTCACCTGATGATATTTGACTTGACCAATTGCATCCATAATACTCTTGGTCATATCACTTAACTTATACTAGGAGTTCACGTGCAAAACCTTGCTAACTTTTTGAGACTAAATTAATAGGGAATTTTTGCTAGAAGCCATCGTGACTTCATAGTTTTAGCTATATGACATTGCACGATGTGATTTTTGGGAAATGCACTTTGTAAACATGGAAATTAGCTCATAGACACCGTGCCGGTTAGAATATTTATTTCTGGTTGAATAGGACAGATAAACAACGTGAAAGTTCTAAAATACCCCTAGGCCCATGTCAATCTCTCTTTCTCTATCTTTCTCGCACATGGGGCCCACATGTAAGCCTCTACTATATTTTTTCCCTTCTACTTTCTTTGGTCTTCTAGCTCTCATAGGAGGCAGAGGTGAGGGATTGTCCTAGTGACCGACGACGGCGAGACGAGCTCGATGCTGGTAGGGAGTGGTGGATCGTGGAAGGAGAGAAGCTCATGCTTGACATCATCCATCGTGGTCCGCTCGGCATCGGCGCGCTCCCGTGATTACGGCGCATCCATGAGGGCCTCGCCCTGCTCCTCCTTTTAGACACCCTCTGCCACGGCCCGCTCGGTGCCGGCGCACTCCCGTTGCTGCGGCGTGTCCATGGGATCTTCGCCCTACTCCTGCCCGACGCCCTCCATTGTGGCCCGCTCAGCACCGCCGTTCTCCACCGCATCCTTGCATCCCTCGCCCCGATCGAGCCCTAACGCGACACGCCCCGTACCGAACTAGAAGAAGCTTGAGCTCCATGACAACAGAGGGATCGATTAGACCGAGAAGGGCATGGGGACGGTGGTCATCATTGGAGCTTGCATTGGGCCACGATGGACGGTGTTGAGCAGGGCCCCTCTCTGTCACGCCCCAAACTGGCCCCGGGCGGAGACCAGGGTAGGGCGGTCCAGATTGACCTGTATGCCTGTACCAGTCCCAGGAAATAGCGCTGGTACAACAGAAAGACAGAATATCACAACAACAGCGGTTTCTTTATTAAGAGTAGGATTACAACCAAGGTTGGAACTGCGGACAGAACCCGAGTTCACAACAGCATTACAAAAAGGCGGAAGCGGAAAGCGGAGACTAGCCCTAAGCCACAAGCAAAGCCTTGGGGAAGGCCGAAACCCTACTACTGCTCGAAGCCTGCTGGCTCCTGGAAGGACTCTTCATCAGCAGGGTCCATCTCTTCGTCTGGGGATCCTGGAAGTCTTGTGCACGGTTTGCTGTAGGATCTGCCTGGGCTGGAGCATTAACCGGTTCATTCCCTGACTCATTTTCCGATTCTGGTTCATCCCTGCGGGTTTCGTAACCCAAACGAGCTGGAGCACGAGCCACACGACGGGGGCGGGCAGCCATCTAATCTCCCAGAAAAGGGCGGGGTAAGAAAACAGAACAGCACTTAAAAGGAAAGAAGTAAAGTAAATGAGCTCAGAAAGCACACACTGGTCATAAAGCTTTTCTCAACTCGGAAAGCACCTAAGACAACGGGTGTGGACAAGTCACAGAGCTGCGCCGAGCTTGACTGTACGCACACCACCTCAGAGATCCAGACTACCAGACAACACCCACAACAACACACTCACACGCTACCTCGCCACGACTCCGAAAGAGTTGGCGGCGGTACAAAAGGTCTAGCACTCGAACTCCACCTGCAGCAGACGAACTCTACTGCTCTCCTGCCTGGCTGGCTCCGGTGGTCGGCTCGTCTGAAGAGGACACGTCGATCGGCGCACGCGAAGGGACCGGCGGAACCTGTCGAGGGCCGGCAGCAGGGCGGCCTGCTGGCGGGGTAGGAGCTGGGTGGTCGAAACGGAACACGGTGGAGGAGCCCACAACGCGCTTCCGCGCGGTGCGGATCAGTCGGAGCCCACGGCGGCTGACGACTGGGGTGTGACCTGGGGTGTAGGAGGGGCTGGCACGGTGGGGGTAGGGGGAGTAGACTGGCGAGTACGGCACACGCGGGCTGGGGGAGCGTGGGCCACTGGGGGTGCGAGCAGAGCCACGTGAACTGTAGAAAGACAGGTGGCTGGAGTGGCAAAGGCGGCCAGAGTCCCAGGAGGTAGTGTCCACGGAGGTGACACCCTCCTCAGCAAGGCGGGCCTCCAGCGCGGCGTAGCGGCGAGCCAAGGAGCGGTAAGCCTCAAGGAGAAGGTCGTGCTGAGTGGCCTGAGCGCCAGAAAGCTCCACCATGCGCGTCAGCGCAGGGTGCGACTCACGGTAAGGGCAAGGGTAGCGGCTGTCTGCATGGCCAGGAGGGAGCTGCGGGATCAGCCGGAAGGCCGAACCTGCAAGGCGACGACGGTAGTCGTAGGCCAAGCGACGCAGAGCGGTCCAGGAGAGGTCCTGGTACGCGAGCTGGAGCGTGGGGCGAGCCAAGTTGAAGTGGTGAGGGCGAAGGCCAGCGCTGTGTGTACCTCCGCGGGGGTAAAGGTACACAGACAGCTCACAGCGGGGAGGGAAGCGGTCCACAGAGTACCCAGCGTACTCGGGACAAGAGAAGCCAAGGAAGCCAGCGAGGTCTCTCAGCTGGTCGACGTGGTGACCCTCACCAACGCCGTGGGAACTGTGGGTGGCGTTGACTGCCATCTACAAATTTTGAAAAAAAGGAGAAAAGAAGTCAGTAACCAATTTTGTAAACAGAGTAAGAGAAGAAGAAAAGAACCGAGCTTTTCGCAAATAGCTTTTTGGAACTTAGCATCCTTACGGTCATCTAACGTCGGGTTTCGTTCTAAGGCCAAAGCTGTGCTCTGATACCATCTTCTGTCACGCCCTAAACTGGCCCCGGGCGGAGACCAGGGTAGGGCGGTCCAGATTGACCTGTATGCCTGTACCAGTCCCAGGAAATAGCGCTGGTACAACAGGAAGACAGAATATCACAACAACAGCGGTCTCTTTATTAAGAGTAGGATTACAACCAAGGTTGGAACTGCGGACAGAACCCGAGTTCACAACAGCATTACAAAAAGGTGGAAGCGGAAAGCGGAGACTAGCCCTAAGCCACAAGCAAAGCCTTGGGGAAGGCCGAAACCCTACTACTGCTCGAAGCATGCTGGCTCCTGGAAGGACTCTTCATCAGCAGGGTCCATCTCTTCGTCTTCGGGAACTGGGGGGGGTTTAATTATATAGAGCAAGGGTGAGTACAGGAGTACTCAGCAAGTCAGGGGAATTAAGTGTTTAATGCAAGCTTCAAGGGGAAGCCAGTTATTTTTCACAATTGATTTTAGGTTAAGACTTTCAGAAACAACTAAGTGAGTGCTTCTCGACGGCACGGACGAGAAAGTGCGTCTCATCCGGCCGGAGCAGTGAAATTGTATCGATTGTTTCTTGTCGGCACGAGAGGATCCCTGCCAATCGTTCACCGACCCGGCTGCACCAACAGCCACAACTCACACACGCCGGTACGAGAGGCTCCCTGCCAATCGTCACCGACTCCGGCTGCTTCAACAGCCACAAGTCAACACATCGGTACGAGAGGCTCCCTGCCAATCGTCACCGACTCCGGCTGCTTCAACAGCCTTAAACCAAGCACAGAACGGAAAACCTCACACCAACAGCAGATCACCAGGTGTTCAATAAAACTACGCTAAGGAATCACCTCACATCCGCCCATGACCGTGGGCACGGCTGTTCGAACAGTTGTTAAACTCTGCAGAGGGGGTACACTTTACCCACACGACGTTACTAACCCCGAATCACCCAGCCCGCGACCCTCGGTCACGTCTGGCGACCTTGAGGCTTTCACGACAAGGCATTTCGAAAGCCGACTCAGGGTCATCTTATGCCAACGGGAGGGGTCCCACGGACCAACACCAGGTTAGGTCCCAGACCATACTGTGCCAGGAAGCCCAGGGGTCCTCCCCGACACCACCCCGGCGAATCCACTTGTCCCTTGGCATCAAGATTTCCCTGGCCTAGCTAATTACTCAGCCAGGGGCGTCCCATATCACCCATGTGGTCGTACTTGACATATGCTTGGATGTAATTCCCAAGGAATCGGTCCTTAGAGCGAGAACGGCAGACCGTACCTCCAGTACGTCTCCCGTACCGCGAGTTTTAGAAACTCACTTTAGTTTTCAAGACACCGACCCAAGTGTCGGGTTTTCCAAGCATTTTGTAAACTCAAGTTTTACCCAGGTGATCAATTTTAAAGTTTGAGGGGAGTCTCGATATTCGTACGCGAGGTACGGATACCGAGGCATCACCTGAGGGGTGACAAGGGTGTTAGGGTATTCAAATATCAAGGAAGGTGAATGCAGCAAATGGGTAGGGCCTGCCGGTTGTATTGCAAACCGAGGCCAAGTGCCAAGTGTAACCTAAGTAATGCATAGTTTGCGAAATTAAAATACTTAATTTAAATTATAGGTTCAATTGATCAAAGGTGACTTGCCTTGCTCGAGATCTTGAGCTTCTTCCTCGAAATCCGCGCACTGCGGGTCTTCGGGCTCCGAGACTACACGCGAAACGAGACGACTCAACAAAGCGATAAAAAGAAGCCCTATTAAAGACCACTAAGCGTGCCATTGATAGATCTCGATTTTTGAGGAATTTTGGAAGTGGAACGGAGTCAATCGGACGAACGGTTGAAAAGATATGAATTTCCGAAGATTAAAGGATTTTCTGGAATAAAGAAAAGGAATTATTAATTCCCTGGAAAAAGAAAAGAAGGAGGGACTGAAATTGGACTTTATTTTGGGCGGCTAAGGGCAGCCCAAAAGAATAGAACGGGCGCGGCCGAAATAATTGGGCCGGCGGCCCGAAGGGATCGGCCCTAGGCCGATCGGCGCGGAAGAGAAGTAGGCCGATGGGCCTAATCGGCCGATGGCGCGAGCGGGCCGGCGCTCAAGGGCGCGGCCCAAGCCGAGTGACACGGCCTGGTCCGGGAGGGAGGCCGAGCGGCGCGCGGCCTGGTGGCGCGGCCTGGTCCGGTCTCCCCCGAGTGACTCGGGGCCGACGGGCCGGACCGAGGGACTCGGGCCGATGGCCCAAGGGGGAGGAGGCCGAGTGGCCGAGGGGGCGCGAGGCCGAGCGGCCGATGCGGGCACGGGGCCGACTGGGCCGGGTGAGAGGAGGGGGCCGATGGGCCGGTGCAGGCCGCGGCCTACGCGGGCGGCCGATCCGGTGGACCGCGACCACCACGCGGGTGCTAGGGCGGGGCCCGCCTGGCAGCGGCGCGGTCTACGCAGACCGAGCGCACGGAGGGGATAAGACGGAGTGCGCCGGCTGGCGCTTGCGTGGCGCCTGCGTGGCGGCCACGTAGGCCGGCCGGGCAAAAAAAAGGGGAGAAGGCGCCGGGCGACGGCGGCGACGGCGGAGGGGGTTTTCGTGCGGCGCGGTGCGAGGGCGGCGACGGGGAGTGGCGCCGGAGCAAGAGGGGAGAGAGAGGAATCGAGCCGTCGGTCGGATCGGGCCGCGGGGAGCGACGGCGGCTGGCGACGGCGCGGGGCAGCGGCGGTAGCAGCGGCGCGGGGATGGAACGGAGAAGAGGGGCGGCGACCTTGGCGCGCCCAGAGGGGGGTTTCTACGGGGCTAACGGCCTAAAACACGAGGGGAAAGGGGAGGGGTGGAGAGGAGAGGGAGATTTACCGCGGCGGGGCGGCAAGCCGGGAAGGAGGGCGGCGGGGCGCAGCGGGAAGGAGCGCGGGCGCGGCGAGGCGGCACGATCCCGGGCCGGGGAAGAGGATGAGGGCGCCGGGCTCCTCTTCTCGCGGCGGCGGACGGCAAGAGCGGCGGCGCGACGGGTTGGAAGGGGACGAGCTCCGGGAGGCGGCAATGGCGGCCGGGTGCGAGGGGGGAAATTTGTATAGGGCGCTAGGTCGGTTTTGGGGGGGGAAAGTCATTTTGGGCCGGGGAGAGGCGGTGCGGCCGAGAGGCGGAGCGGGGGACCGGCGCAAGCGGCCAAAGCGGCGCGGCAGGGTGACGCCGGCCGGTCGGGAAAAGGGAAAAAAAGGGGGGAAAAGGGGGCTCGCCTCCTAGCCGATTCGGGTAAGGGCGCGCGTGGGGGGGGAGAGAGAGGGAGGCGCCGCTCGGCGCCTTGGCGGCACGCGCGCGCAGCGCAGCGGCGGGGCCGAGGGGACCAGCGGCGGTGGCGGGACGGAACGGCGCCGGCGGGAGAGAGCTCCGGGAGAGAGAAGAAACGGGGAACGGGAGAGAGAGAGAGAGGGAGAGAGAGAGAGAGAGCTGGCGGACCGGCTCGGGCGCGTGCGGGCCGAGCGGCCTGGCGCGGCCCAGCGGGGAAAAGGGCGGCCGGGCAGGCGGCTGGGCCGAGGCGGCACGCGGGAGGGAGCTGGGCCGGGCACGGCCCAGGGAAGGAAGGAGGCCGAGAGGCTGGGCCGGGCGGCGGCCCAAGGAGGAGAGGGAGAGGGAAGTAGGCCGGGAAAGGGGGACAGCCCACGGCAGAGGGAGGTAAAGTGGACTTTTTCTGAGGATTTGAATTTGGGAGGATTAGGGCTCGGATTTGAAATCCGATTTCGCGGTTTTCTCCGGGATTGAAGTGAGAGGAGAGACACGAGACCTTGGCACACCACAAGACTCAACCGAAGAGCAAACTTTTGCAATTAGGGTTTTTAGCAGATTAGTTTTCCCGCTAACGCCGCGACAAAACGGGCGTTACACTCTCCTTCCACAACCAGCAGCATGTGGGCCCATGTGTGTGAGAGAGATGGAGATATGGTAGACCTTACATGTGGGCCTAGGGGTATTTTACAACTTTCATGCGGTTTCTCTTTTCTATTCAACCAGAGATAAATATTTTAATAAGCGTGGTGTTCGTGAGCTAATTTCCACATTTACAAAGTGCCTTCCCTTAAGAGTCATTTCGTGCGATGTCGTACAGCTAAAACCGTGAAGTTACAATGTCCTATAGCAAAATTTGCCAAATTGTTCAGATTTTCTTAATTTCGAATAATGCTGAAAAAACTGAAACCAGTACTCCAAGCCGAGTGAAATTTGTATTCAGTAACTCTTAAGTAGAATTTATTTTTTCAGAGAAAATAAAAGTAAGATTCCACACCTAGTAGTCTAGTACAATCTTCTATTTTATTAATAACTAGTTTACAATACAATTTGTTAATTATTAACTCGAATATTTAAGATTATTTAAGGTAAAAAATAATGAGACTCAAAGCTGATTACAAGTTGGAATATGTTGATTTTGTATTTTAAGCTAATATTTTAAAAATATAAATATTGAGACTCCAAACCTAACTTGTATTTATTAATTCCAAAATTCAGAATTATTTTGTCAAACATATTTTTTATGGAATTGTATCTACAAAACTACAAAAATATAGAAAGCACATAATAGTTGTATATCAAAACCACTTTTATTTTTAAAATTTATTGTACATATAAAATACAGTGTATGTATGGAAATATAAGCTAAAATTTGTATATCAAATGTAATTCTAATTTTACAATGTATACAACTTATAATTTTATATATCAAAACAAAATCTAAGTGTCCACGTAAAAATTGCGCGGAAAAATCCGTTAGGTATATGTAATTTTGTAAGTTCTAATCTTAAAAGTATTATGGTGGATGCTATATGTCATTTTGTACAGTTTTTCATATATTAATATATATACACGGAGAAATTTACGTGGGCGAATAAAACAAGCAATCCCAGTTAATTCGATAGCAGGCACAATATGCAAATGCATGACAAATAGAATAAATAGAGGTGGCTGATATATACGTGCGCAGGAATAATGCCCTGGAGCTAGCTTTTGTTAGATAATAAAAGTACTACTTTCGGCCTCTGGAGCTAGCTAGCTATGCCCCTGTGCGTGTTTGTATCCATTATAATCAAGTACATAGAGTAGTGTTGAACGATACTTCATGTGTATACAAGAGGAAAAAAAATAGTGCCCAATTAGCGCGCGTTCTCTTTTTTCCCCCTGAAGATTTCGGTCGATATTGCCATATGCTAATCTCTTATCTTACATCTGAACATACGGCTTATGATTGTCGCCGTCGTACACCAAGAGGCCGCTAACAAAGAAGTGTATACGAACAGTTCTAACACGATCGAGTTTGGGTCAACACCAAAAAATAAAAAAAATAAGCATCACGCCCATTGTGCTCACAACGTTGACATAGCAAGGCTCGTTGCCCGCCCCCCCCCCCCCCCCCCCCCCACCAACAATCCCTTCCAATTAATTTCACCATTTTAGGTGAATGTAGTACCATGCCATGAAACAGCAGCAATCAATTCCTGTGGAGTTTGTGTGCAACCTGTTGTGACAAATGTTTTCGATGCCAAAACTGATCGATGATGAAGATCATGAGCTACTCGCCGCATGTTGTTGTTGTCAAGCTCCTCTCCTATATCACAACGTCCCGTCGCTTCTTGGGATTGGCCTCCGGGTTTCCCTTCCGCATCATCGCCGCGAACTCGCTGTAGTCTATCCTTCCATCCTGCAGGTAAAATTCCAGCGAAATCAATCAGCTCTACATTGATCATTGCCGTGTCACTCGTGTTGTAGAATGTTAGAAATGATTTGTAGCAAAGAAATTTGCTGCCATTTTACGTTATCGGCGTCGACTTCTGATATGATGTCTTTGATGTCTCTGCCATCGAGAAGACCTTTCTCCCTCAGCGCTTGCTCGAGCTCCTCCTTTGAAATGCAGCTGCAAAAGTACACGCACAGATCATAAATAAAGAATTTCACTGCTCTCTTGTGTATTTTTGCATCAGATTTTGGATAATCTGCAGTAGTTACCCGCTGTTGTCCTTGTCGAAATACTGAAACGCGGTGTAAAGATGCTCCTCTCTGTCCATCCTGTTCATGTGCATCGTCGCGGTGATGAATTCGTCGTAATCGATGGTTCCGTTCCCGTCCGCATCGGCCTGAATATTCGCAGCAAATTTAACATTGCAGTAATTAAGCATTGCACCTACCATGTAGCAGATCACAATTCAGATACAAGAAAGCCAAGCCCCAAGTGTGCACACTTACAGCCTCCATTAGCTGCTGCACTTCGGCCTCCGTGAGCTTGGTCCCTTGCTTGGACAGCCCTTTGCGCAGCTCATCGACGGTAATGGTGCCGCTGTTGTCGGAGTCCATGCTCTTGAACATCTCCTTCAGCCCTCTGATCTCTTCCTCCGACAAGCATCCAGCAATGACCTTTAATTTTTTTTTCCATGGATACAGTGAGAAATAAAAAAAAAAGAGGTGAGTTGTGTTAGAAGTATAATATGTACGGTTAGAGATATATATATATACCCCATGAAAGAGTGAATATAGTATATCGGAATACAACATAATAGATTTTTCTACAAGTTGTTCATAGATCAAACGTGTAGTTGTTGAATTGAAGAGAAAACACACACCCTTAGCGCTGCTTTCTTGAATTGGTTCATAGCCCTGAACTGCTTGAGCCTGTTCATGACAGCGTTGTCCAGCGGCGTGTCAGGCGCTTCTCCATCTTCCTTGATCCACGGGTGATCTAACAACAACAAAAAGATAGCAATTTGTCGTTAAAATTTCAAACCATCCCAGCCAAAGCGTAAATAAATTTGTTTGATACAAATGAAACGATGCAAAATGTAGAATCAGAAGAGGCACATACTGAGGACTTCGTAGGCTGAAATTCTCTTCTTGGGGTCGGAGTTGAGCATCTTCCTGACAAGGTCCTTGGCGCTAGCTGAAATGCGTGGCCATGGGTCACTGGTGAAGTCCACCTGCCCTCTCAGGATGGAATTGAAGATGCCATGCTCCGATTCTGAAACACCAGATTAACTCCTCCAGTCATCGTCACCATAAATGTATTCGCTGAAATGGATTGGATGCCAGCTGATGGTGACGGTGTGTTTGTTTTTTTTAGTTACAACCTTTCAGAGTTGTAATCTTATATAATATTTTTATATCAATACGGCTTCACATTGTCTGACGAGAGTCGTTAAAAAAACAAAGAGAAATGGATGGGAAGAAGAAGATGACTTGCCAGCCCAGAAGGGAGGAACACCGCAAAGGAGGATGTAGAGGATGACGCCGACGCTCCAGATGTCAGCCTCGGGGCCGTAGCTCCGCTTCAGCACCTCCGGCGCGATGTAGTAGGCGCTGCCGACGATGTCCTTGAACACCTCTCCTGCAATCAACAATGGCGACAATGGATGAATTCATGATGCGCCATTGTTTTGTTGTTTGGAATGGGAGACGGAGACGTGCCTTGCTTGAAGAAGACGGAGAGGCCGAAGTCGGTGGCCTTGACAGGGGCGTCCTCGTCCTTGCTGAGGAGGAGGAAGTTCTCGGGCTTGAGGTCGCGGTGGATGACGCCGAGGGAGTGGCAGGTGTGGATGATCTCGACGATGGTGCGGAGGAGCGAGGCGGCGGCGCGCTCGGTGTAGTGGCCCTTGGCGATGATCCTGTCGAAGAGCTCGCCGCCGGCGCAGAGCTCCATGACGAGGTGGACGGACTGCTTGTCCTCGTAGGCGCCCTTGAGCTCCACGATGTTTGGCTGCCCGGCGAGGTGGTACATGATCTGCACCTCGCGCCGCACGTCCTCCACGTCCTCCTTGGTGGACAGCTTCCGCTTGGCGATGGTCTTGCACGCGAACTTCTGCCCCGTCGCCTTGTGCGTGCACAGGGAGGTGACGCCGAACTGTCCCCGCCCGAGCTCCTTCCCGATGTTGTAGATGCTGCGGACGTCCTCCATGGGCCGCCCGAGGACCGGCCCAATGGGCGCCGGCGGCTTGTTCTGCGCCGGCGCCGACGACGGCGACGCGCCTGCCTTGATGGACGACGAGCCGTTGCCCGTGGAGGTGTCGGAGGAGGCGGGCTCCGCATCCCCAGAGCCCGGACAGCAGTTGCCCATGGCGGCGACGACGGCGGCTGCGGCCGACGGGGGCCGGGCACGCGGCGGCGCGGCCGGGGGAGCGCGCGTCGTGGCGTCTGTGTGGTGGGGGGATGCGGAGCCGTAAGGGGTGGGAGGGGAGGTGGCGGAGGAGTTGTATAGGAGGGGTGGATTCGTCGGGTGGTGTACGGCCTCCCGGCCTCCGATCCAGCTTCGAGGAGCCATGGCTGCCCATGGGGAGGGGATGGGTTGGGAGGAAATGGCGGGAACCAAAGGTCGTCTTCTCCTCTTCCCCCCTCTCTTCTTTTCTTTCCTTTTTCCTTTTTTGAATTTTAGGACATTTTTGTTTTGGAATTTCCTGTTGTAGTATCTTATTTTTTTGTTACTTTCCGTATACAAAACGGAACAATCCATTAGGATATAATTAATTATTTATTAGCTAAAATAAACTTGAAAATGAATTAATATGATTTTTAAAACACTTTTATATGGGATTTTTTTGAAAAAAACGCATTGTTTAACAGTTTGGAAAACATGCGTGTGAAAAACATGAGAGTGAGAGGGTAAAACCTTTGGTGCCAAACACAACCTAAGGTTTGTGTTGATGAATTGGGGTCTCGATCTTCTGTTAGGTACTGGATAGGTTGATTATGGAGACTCGACGTTGATGATCCCAAGGCTCCGATCAAGATGATCTAACCCCTCGCAATCACTACATCACCCCTCCGTTGGTTATCACCCGATCCGAAACATGGATGACCTTGCCGATAAGACTATCTCCTGCAAGCGAATAGAGAACACAAGCAAGAGAGTAGAAGATACAATATGAATATATTGCGAATATAAGATGAATCTTTCAAATTGGGGTTTCGCAAATCAAACTAGCGGCAAAACTGTAATGGCGGAATAATCTAAGTAAAACCCAGCCCTATCGATGACGGCTACTGATTAAATAGGTTCTAGGGTTGACCTAGGACCCCTGGACACGTCTCTAACGGACTTCAACATGATACACGACCCAAGTACCCAACGGGCTTAAAGACGGTGACGCAACACCCATATAGATTTTGGACGCTCTCTTGTTTCGACGATTTCCGTTAATTTAGAAGGAATTTTGACATGAGACCAGGTCATTTGAAAGGTGGTCTCGTTAGCTTTTCATACATATGTAAAACGTCGAAAACGGAATCCGAATGAGGTTTGGACGATGATTTTAGTGCGACCTGCTCCTGGATGACATGGTGAGTTCAAACTTGATATGAATTGGGCCTTCATCTTCTAGCCTCGTGCGTATTCAAAGACGTGATGTCCTTATCAGTTTGTTCATAGGAGTAACAAACCAACTAAGGCCAAAGGCATGAGCAAATTATAACAGTTCATTTTTGTGATAAAATACTACCGGTAAAAGAAGTTTTAATAGCTGATGGAGGAAAAGGAACTAAAAAATACTAGTAGAAAATATTCAGTCCTTTAGATGACGATATATAAGTTGACGTAGAGAATAATCCTCTGATGATGTTTCGGTGAATCAATGAATCCATTCCTCCTTTCATTTTATAAAAAAGAAAAGAAGGAGAGAAAATTTGGTGGTTTAATTTAAAAAAAATTTCGAATTGAAATTTAAAAAATCCAAAAAAGAAATTGATTTTTAAAAATAAATGGCAGTACGCCATCCAACATGGATGTTCAAGTCCAAGTGGCATGGCCACACCCCTCCGTATCTACGGTATTGGTGGTATTGTTGTATGAGACGATTGCACTCCTTATACTTTTTCACGGGAAGGAATCGTTAGCATGGACAACATGACAAGTTATGTAAAGGGCTACTTTGAAATTCATCTTTAAAACAAAGGAATAAGAAAAATACCAAAATAGGATGTCACACACCTTAAGATATACCTACAGGTTTGAAAACACATGAATTTAAGAGTTCATGTGTTTGAATGATTCATATGAAATAAAATATAAGAATTATGGAGGGTATTGTTTTGTGGAAGCAAGATAGTAGCTAGATAGAGAAAGGAAGAGTGCACATGACTTCTCAAAGGAAAACAAAAACATGTATAAGGTATAAGCTCGTATTTAAACTCAAATGGAATTGAAGTGCAGGAGGCAAATCCATAGAATTATGCGCAATTGGTGTTACATTTTTAAAATCAGTTGCCAAAGACATTTTATTTTATTATGGGTGACGTAACATATACTGGCTTAATTATTAGAATTTATGTTGTTCTTTTAGTATGTCAGCTGTTTTTATTTTTTAAGGGTAGCTGGGGATTTGTCCCATCATTTTTTATTAATTTTAGTAAAAACTAATTGGTTGTGTGTCTTATGGTAGAGGCCAGGGATGTAATATATTTCTATTATCTAAAGGAGCTTATAGGAAAATTATAATCCTTTGTCCTAAATGAGCTTATAGGAATATTTTTCCTATGGAATGAAACACTCCAATTTTCCTTTAAAATTCCTCCAATCTAAAGGAGCCCTTAACTTTAACTCCTAAGAATTTTAAAACTGTTAAATCATGATGTATAAAAGTTGTATACAAGTATTTATCATGCGAATATTATACTCTCTCTCCGTTCACGAATATTGGTCTTTTTAGAAACAATATTTGTTAGTTTGGACTAGATGCAGATTTGACCATTATTTTTTAAACAACTTAAAAGTGAATAGTTTCTAAATGCAAGACATTAGGGCCTGTTCCGACCTTCCAATTAATGTCATTGTAAACGACACCTTTTTTGGTAAAATCTAAAACATATGAATGTATTTACTTTGTTACCAAACATTTGTAATGCCTACAAAAAATTGATAACATCGGAGTTACTTACCAAAATCTATTAGCCTTCAAATGTTGCCAAAATTTGATAGCCTATATATGAGCACCAAACTAAACACATCCAAATTAACTTATCCTACCAAAATTTAGCAATATTTCCAACTTAAAAAAATTGGAAAAAGATTTATTTTGACAGCAATTTGAACAAACCCTTAATAAACTACTTTCGTTACAACACTTTGATACTAATTAAATTATTTATAAAATATTATTGGTCAATTATTTTTGAATGAAGGGAGTAATATATTTAAAATATTTTTAGTAAACTTATTACTGAGAGATATACTCCTATTGAGGAACGGAGATAGGCAGAAAGGAATTAAATGAAAAAGAGAGTATCTATATAACATGCAACATATTTTCTAACCAAAATCACTCAAATTTTCAAATCTCATTATTAACCATGGAGAGCTTCTATCTACTATGATATCAAGCTGGTATCATTTACTTTATTGTATTGTTTATTTTCTAGATCTTTTAGCATCCAACAGTCATGACGTGTTGCACGTCATTCATCAGACACATTAACTATTTATTATTGGTACTAGCAAAAATACCGTGCGTTGCAACAGAAAAAACAATTTTACTTGTACATATGCACTTATGCTATAAGCCATCTTATTCTTCTTTCTCGAGTCCCCTCTTTGCAAGCAAAGCAATTCAATGATTTCTCTTTGTTGATCTGAATTATTATCCATCTTGCCTTTCGATTTGATCGAGCTGACTCCAATAATATAAATCAGACACTATTTTAGTATCTCGCATTACATTGGAAAACGCAATTTGAATTGGACGCGATCTCTTAATATAGTGTTATCTCGGAACTGACAACTGAGTAAAAATGATACCAAATAGAAGCGCTCCATAACGCTAATAGAAAACAAACTAATTTAATTTAATAAAGCTATAAGTGCTTGTGCGCTATAATTGTAAAATAAAAAAAAAGTTAAACGTAAAATGATTATCAGCAGTAAACGAAACAGAAAAAAAAAGTACTTGAATCTGCTTTAGATTTTCAAGGAAAGATCAAAACACTTTGATATTTGTATTTCGAAAACAGCATGAGATTAAAAAGTGAAGATTGCATAAAGATTATATACTAAATGAAGATTCACATGCTCTTTTTAGTCATGCATTCTCACGTGCTCTACCGGTGTCATGCCCTTGCAAGATTCAACAATCACCTATAAAGGGAAAAAATGATTTTTGCAATCAACATCGTCACGATATCATAGCAAAATGCAAGACTAAATTGTGCAAGTCACGAACTCACGGGCAGGTAGAAACACACGAACCAACGGTTGCCCAAATTATTCACAGTTCTCACGGACAAAAAAACGAACGGATGCTAACCACTTCATGCAGCCATGCTGTAGTAGGGTAAACAGGTAAATCACATCGCACTCCAGTGCGGACACCCACTGCAATATTGCATGACTCGCGTGCAGAATCGGACACGTACGGATGCCACATGGAATTATAGACCTACCCGGGAATCGGACACGCTCCCAAGTAATATACCCGATGTCATTGGCAATCACAGGACCAAAAAAGAATTCGCAACTTGATTAGGAAAACAAAATTAGTACAACCTTGATGTAGGAGGAAAACAAAACAAATAACAGTTAAAATGCTAATTACAGTCATGATAATGTGTAATTGCAAGATCAAAACAAATTACTTATGTGACTCATTCAAGTTTCTGCTTCTAGGGCTGCCCCAACAGGCCCACACGCTAACTTCGGCCTACTTTAAGCTCGTATTGAGCCTGAGTAATTTTGTAATTTTAGGCCTATGCACAAGTCTATCTATCTATTATATTATTAAAACAGGTTTGAAAAGAACAATATTCGCTGTGAAGGCTAAAATTTTCACATTAATAAAAAAAAAGTAAAAATACATTTAGAAATAATTAAAATTCGAAATCTATATCTATAACCCCCCTCTCTCTCTATATATAATTAAAAAATAAGTAAGGTTTCCGGTTATTTTCTTTTGTCCGTCATTTAACTTTTCAAGTCCTATGCGCGTATATTATATCGACTGCCATTGTATGTGCACGCGTATATTATATCGACTGCCATTGTATGTGCACGCGTATTTTTACGGCAACCGTATTTCTTTTCCATCCAATTTCTTTACCGGATCATGTCAGTATTGTTCAGTGTGGCTGTGGGCACCCGGAAATTATACCGTCCAATGCAATTTGTGACCACCACATAATTTTGATTGAGTGGGATCCATACACGCATAAATAGCCACTCATATCTCAATGTGCCCATGATCACAGATTAACACCATTCGATATAAAATCCATAATGCCGAATAATGAGCAAAGGAGATATTGCTGGGACTCCGCATGCCAGTCAACTTCAGCCTGAGACATGCCCGTCAAACCACACGAAGGCGGCGACCAGATGTGTTACACATCTCAGGAGACTTGACTCAAATTGCGAGAGCTCTACAATATCTCAATTGATCAAAATTCATACTCGTGCTTAGCTAGTCCCCAGAAAAAGCGACTAGCCTTGCACTTTCATCGCAAGCAATTGATAAACATCACAACTGCGTAAAGGTAGATAAAAGGACAGTAATATACATATACCATAATGGGATTTGACAACCCATCTTACAACACAAACTAAAGCAGCAGAAGTTGTATAAATCCACATAAACAAAAGTAAAACCCGTGGTTTGCCAACCATCCCACAAGGCAACCGACCAGGGCAAGAGTAAAGCTGAAAAAACTACTCACCACCCTCATCGCCCTCGGTAGGGTAGTAAGAACAATCAAGTTCTCCAATGTCCTCTTCTGAAATTGCAGACATCGGGTTAAGTACGGAATGTACTCGCAAGACTTGCTCTTTAATATATATATATATATATATATATATATATATATATATATATATATATATATATATATATATATATAACAAAGGAGTATGCAAGCTTCTACCTTAGAAGATAGCATAATGGTTTAAGTTTTGCATAAAAGCCAATTTAGTTGAGCAAATCACAAGTTGCAAATATAGATTTTTTTTAACTTAGCATAATCTGAAATTTAAACACAATTAAGCACAACCAGCACAACTGTAACGCCCGTTTTGTCGCGGCGTTAGCGGGAAAAACTAATCTGCTAAAAACCCTAATTGCGAAAATTTGCTCTTCGGTTGAGTCTTGTTGTGTGCCTAGGTCTCGTGTTTCCCCTCTCAGTTCAATCCCGGAGAAAACCGCGAAATCGGATTTCAAATCCGAGCCCTAAACCTCCCAAAACCAAACCCTCAGAAAAAGTCTAAACTACCTCCCTTGACCCGGGCCGATTTTCCCTTCCCGGCCTGTTTCCTTTTCCCTCTTCCTTCCCTGGGCCGCCCCTGGCCCAGCCCCTCTCGGCCGCCCCCTCTTTCCCTCTTCTTTTCCCTGGGCCACCCCGGCCCAGCTCTCTCTTCTTCTTGGGCCGTCTCGGCCCAGCCGCCTGCCCGGCCGCCTTCTCCCCCGCTGGGCCGCGCCAGGCCGCTTGGCCCGGTCCGCGCCCGAGCCGTGTCGCCCCAGCCACGCCGTCCTTCCTTCTTTCTCTCTCTTTCCCGTTTCTTCTCCCTCCCGAAGCCTTTCCCCGCCGGCGCCGTTCCGTCCCGCCGCTGGTCCCCCGCCTCGGCCCCGCCGCTGCGCTGCGCGCGCATGCCGCCAAGGCGCCGAGCGCCCCCCCTCCTCTCTCGCAGCCTCCACCTTCCCGTTTCGGCAAGGGGGCAAGACCCCTTTTTCCCCTTGCCCTTTTCCCCTTTTTCCGACCGGCGCCGGAGTCACCCTGCCGCGCCGGCTTGTCCGCTAGCGCCGGTCCCCTCCCGCGCGCTCCACCGCCTCTTCCCGGCCAAACCGACATTTCCCCCCCCAGAACCGACCTAGCCGCCCTACAATACCCCCCCCTCCGCCGGGCCGCCATTGTCGCCTCCACCCGAGCCGCTCCGCCCCTCCCCGCCGTCGCGCCGTCGCGCCACCGCCCCTCTTGCTGCCGCCGCCGCAAGAAGAGGAGCTCCGGGCGCCACCTCCGCCGCCCTCTTCCCCGGCCCGGAGCCGTGCCGTGCCGCGCCCGCGCCGTCGGCCTCCTTCTCGGCTTGCCGCCGCCGCGGTAACCCTCTTTTTCCCTCCGCCTCCTCTCTTCTCCCCGGTCTAGGGCCGTAGGAGCGTCGTAGCCCCCCGGACGCCGCCGTCGTGCCGCCATTCGTCCCCTTAGCGCCGTCCCCGTGCGCCCATGCCGCTGTCGCGTGGTGCCGCCGTCAGCCGCCGCCGCCCCCCCTTTTCTCTTCAATCCCCGCCGGCGAGCCGACCCCGCTTCACCTCCTCCCGCCGCCGGTGCCCGCCGCCGCCCGCTCCGGCTCGTCGCCCCACCGGAGCCCGCGCTCGCCGCCGACCGCCCGCGAGCCGCCCTCTCCGGGGCGAGCTCCTCCCCTTTTTCTCCCCCGCGCGTGCTGACGTGGACGCCACGTCCGCCTGTCCGGCCCCACGGGAGACCGGTCAAGGTCTCCCGGTCCGCCGCGCCCTCTCGCCGCTTGGGCCGCGCCATGGTCCGGCCCCAAGGCCTCTCCCCTCGCGGCCGCGTCGCCCGATGGGCCGCGCCTCGCCGGCCAGGCCGTCCGGCCTTTTTCCCGCGCCACGTCGCCCGTGGGCTGTGCCCCGCTCGGCTCCAGGCCGCCTTCTCGCGCGCCGGCCCGTTTCACTCGGGCCGCGCAGCCAGTCAGCCCCTCGGCCACTCGGCCTTTTTGCTCGTGGGCCGCGCCCTCAAGCGTCGGCCTGCTCGGCCCACTCGGCCTGTTCGGCCATCGGCCTCCCTTGCTCGGCCTAGGCCGATCCCTTCGGGCCGCCGGCCCATTATTTCGGCCGCGCCCGCTCCAATCCTTTGGGCTGCTCTTAGCCGCCCGAATTAAAGTCTAATTGACATCCCTCCTTCCTTTCTTTTTCCAGGGAATTATTAAGTAATTATTAATTCCTTTTCTTATTCCAGAAAATCCTTTAATCTTCGGAAATTCGTATCTTTTCAACCGTTCGTCCGATTGACTCCGTTCCACCTCCTGAAATCCGTAAAATCGAGATCTACCTAATGGCACGCTTAGTGGTCTTTAATAGGGCTTCTTTTTATCGCTTTGTTGAGTCGTCTCGTTTCGCGTGTAGTCTCGGAGCCCGAAGACCCGCAGTGCGCGGATTTCGAGGAAGAAGCTCAAGATCTCGAGCAAGGCAAGTCACCTTTGATCAATTGAACCTATAATTTAAATTAAGTATTTTAATTTCGCAAACTATGCATTACTTAGGTTACACTTGGCACTTGGCCTCGGTTTGCAATACAACCGGCAGGCCCTACCCATTTGCTGCATTCACCTTCCTTGATTATTTGAATACCCTAACACCCTTGTCACCCCTCAGGTGATGCCTCGGTATCCGTACCTCGCGTACGAATATCGAGACTCCCCTCAAACTTTAAAATTGATCACCTGGGTAAAACTTGAGTTTACAAAATGCTTGGAAAACCCGACACTTGGGTCGGTGCCTTGAAAACTAAAGTGAGTTTCTAAAACTCGCGGTACGGGAGACGTACTGGAGGTACGGTCTGCCCGTTCTCGCTCTAAGGACCGATTCCTTGGGAATTACATCCAAGCATATGTCAAGTACGACCACATGGGTGATATGGGACGCCCCTGGCTGAGTAATTAGCTAGGCCAGGGAAATCTTGATGCCAAGGGACAAGTGGATTCGCCGGGGTGGTGTCGGGGAGGACCCCTGGGCTTCCTGGCACAGTATGGTCTGGGACCTAACCTGGTGTTGGTCCGTGGGACCCCTCCCGTTGGCATAGGATGACCCTGAGTCGGCTTTCGAAATGCCTTGTCGTGAAAGCCTTAAGGTCGCCAGACGTGACCGAGGGTCGCGGGCTGGGTGATTCGGGGTTAGTAACGTCGTGTGGGTAAAGTGTACCCCCTCTGCAGAGGTTAACAACTGTTCGAACAGCCGTGCCCACGGTCATGGGCGGATGTGAGGTGATTCCTTAGCGTAGTTTTATTGAACACCTTGTGAACTGCTGTTGGTGTGAGGTTTTCCGTTCTGTGCTTGGTTTAAGGCTGTTGAAGCAGCCGGAGTCGGTGACGATTGGCAGGGAGCCTCTCGTACCGATGTGTTGACTTGTGGCTGTTGAAGCAGCCGGAGTCTGGTGACGATTGGCAGGGAGCCTCTCGTACCGATGTGTGTGAGTTGTGGCTGTTGGAGCAGCCGGGTCGGTGAACGATTGGCAGGGAGCCTCTCGTGCCGACAAGAATCAATCGATACAATTTCACTGCTCCGGCCGGATGAGACGCACTTTCTCATCCGTGCCGTCGAGAAGCACTCACTTAGATGTTTCTAAAGTCTTAAACTAAAATCAATTGTGAAAAATAACTGGCTTTCCCTTGAAGCTTGCATTAAACACTTAATTCCCCTGACTTGCTGAGTACTCCCGTACTCACCCTTGCTCTATATAATTAAACCCCCCCCAGTTCTCGAAGATGAAGAGGTGGACCCTGCTGATGAAGAGTTCTTCCAGGAGCAAGCCGACTTCGAGCAGTAGTAGGGTTTCGGCCTTCCCCAAGGCTTTGCTTGTGGCTTAGGGCCAGTCGCCGCTTTCCGCTTCCGCCTTTTTGTAATGCTGTTGTGAACTCGGGTTCTGTCCGCAGTTCCAACCTTGGTTGTAATCCTACTCTTAATAAAGAGACCGCTGTTGTTGTGATATTCAGTCTTCCTGTTGTACCAGCGCTATTTCCTGGGACTGGTACAGGCATACAGGTCAATCTGGACCGCTCTATGCTGGTCTCCGCCCGGGGCCAGTTTGGGGCGTGACAACAACCCATGCTCTCTATACCATTTATATATAAGCACAATCAGTGCCTTCATCACCAACCATGGACTTCCATTGTCCAACTATGGCTTGCAAATATAACCATTTCATATCCAAGACTAATCCAATCTATTTAACCCAAGTTTGATGATAACATAGAATGACTAACACATCAAGCGGTCGTCCTATAACCGTGGACACGGCTATTCGAATAGTTTTACTCTGATCAGAGGGATACATCTTTACCCACACGAAATGAACAAGAATCAAATGCTTTCACCACCACACAGGTGTGACTCACAAGTGACACAAGCTCATAACATGCCCTTTCCTAGTCCCACCCCAATCACCTAAACTCCGCCTAGGCCCCCGACGACTTAGCCACGTGCGTGTGTGATGTGGCTAAGGCGGGCTCACCATCGTGGGAGACACCCCCTGCCAAAACACGGCACACCTGGGTTCTCCAAAGGAACAACATCCTCATGATTGACCAGCGTAGCGTAGATGATTACAGTGCAACGTAGTACTAAGTCAAGCCGTCCCATACCGGCGTGTGGTAGTACGTAAGGTGCTTGAATAGATGTCAACATGTTCGGTCCTTAACAACCCAGACGAGGCTACTTGCATCAGGGAAAACCACAATCCCTTCATCGCCCTATCACTCGTCCAAGTTAAGCATATTTTCCATATGAACCATTTAGTGAAAGTAGTCAAATTTTATGCCCATAAAACGCAAATAGTGAATAGGTTCAATCGATAGCTCCATCCATCGATTTTGAACACTACTGGATCTAAACATGGCTAAGCATCGGTAAAATAATAAAACATTCCCAAGTATTTCTATCCCGAGGTTACAAGGATAAATGGCAACAACGAAACAAGGAAGGATATGCAACAATTAGGTATAACCAAATCTAACGATTACCGATAAGTTTGTAATAAAACAACACATGCATATATATCGTTTTGCAATCAAATCATTTTAGCAAAATAGGGATTCTATATGCTTAGATGCTTGCCTGTCTGCTGTGAGAAATCACAATCCAATTCAGATTCTTGTTCCACGTACTCCGGGACGTCGGAATCTAAATTATCATAGCGTATAACACTAATAAACATCCAAATAAGGCGAAAAATTCCAAAATGCTCTAAAATGCATGAAGTCCTCACAGTGGGTTGGTCATGTCTTAAAATGATTTTAGGTGAAGAAATTTCTATTTTAGTATTGTTATTTTGAAAGTTATGAATTTTACAAATTTAACTAAAAGAGAATTAGTTACTTAATTAAATTTGTTTTAGGAGGTAGTTTTGTCAAATTCCTTTCATCCAGATCAAAAAGTACATACTTTCTAGGTGAACAGCAGTGAATTCATAATTTTGGGATTAACTATTAATTTTCTAGAAATTAAACAATTCTTAGTTGAAAAATAAGTGTTTTTACATGACTTACAATTTTAGTTTTATTTCCTGTACAGAAAGTACCATATTTTATTTTACCAAATTAAAGTTCATACTTTACTGGTTCTAAAGAAATTTGTTTCATTCCATTTGGAGTAAAAATGAATTTTCTACAAATTTTACAAGTTTTAAGTTAACTATTTCATATTTGAATTTTAGAAATAAATATCCTACTATGAGCATGGGTTTTTATTATACAATATTAAAGTTTACAATTTTGCAAACCTACTGAAATTGGTTTCATCTAAAAAGGAGTTATAATTAATTTAATATGAATTTTACAATTTTGTACAATTTTCAGTTTGAAAAGATATAGATTTACTCTTTTCTTTTATTATTTCCCAAAATAAAATCCTTGGGGTCCACAGGTGTTAACGCCAGAATTTGGTAAGCCCCAAAGTCATCATCGGCCTAGTTTGTGTATCGGCTCAGAGTAAATATTGGCCTCAAAGTCTGTATCGGCTTCAGAGGTCTACAAGCGGCCGATAGGAGTTATCCATATTTTCAGCAGTCGGATTCTTGTTAGATTCGGGAAGATCTTATCCAGAGAAGACCGAGTTTGAGGAGGATGCGGCTTGTATCTTTTAATTAGGAAGAGTTTGTTATTGTGTTAGTGTCCGGCAAGGACTTTATCTTTTTCCTTTTTATCTTTAGGAAAGTTTGAGTCATATCTGTTAGGATCTTTGTTAGTCAATCTAGTAAATATGGGTATAAATATGTAAGCCCAGGGTACATGTAAATTATCTCACGATCAATACAACTTCGGCGCATCGCCAACCTTTACTTTTCGTCTTCTTCAGCGAGTTCATGCCCTTCACACGAGGGGTAAGTCTCGTTATGGCTGCCTGCGCTGTCGGGGCTAGGGCTTCTGCGTTCTGATCTCGTCAACATAAGCACCTATTATCATATATCTTAGTCAATCTAGTCCGGCTTCTCGATTTAGTCTTATCGGCCGAGATTCGCTTTAAGGTTCATGCCGGTATTGACTAAATCGCCTTGCTAGATTAGATTGGCTAAGGTATCAACCACCCCGAAAATCAGTCGAGGGCTTGATTGTCTAGATATTGCGTTTCTTTTCATACTTAGTGCTGCATCAGTCTAATTTGATCTACTAAGTTGTGATTAGAACCGTAATCTCTAGCCTGCTTGTTGGCTGCCAATAAGAGTTTCACCGGGGTTTCAGCCGGTGAGTTATCTAGACGTTGCATCGGCCTAAGAGTTTTACGTATAGATTGGATCTGACCGATGACAACAGAGTATTTATTGTTTATCTGCTTATTGAGAGTTTATGCCATCGGACCTCTAGCCGATGTGTGTTCTAATCTTCAGATCAATGTTTATTATATATTTGGATTATACTATATTACATTGCTATATCATCATTTTATCGTCAGCCGATTGTCTTTATATATATGTTTGCTCAGTACACGGCCGATGGTTCCAAACCCTAACTGCATCAGCTGGCATCGGCATCGGCTGGAATCGCGCCATCGGCTCATCGGCCGGTCGGCTGTTTCTGCCCTATCGGCTCATTGGTCGATAGGTTGTTTTTGCTATCGGCCGATAGGCCGATACGCTATATGTTCTACTGTTTTGCATATCTTGTCAGTAGCAGGATCAAACTGATTGGCACGCCCGCGCTTCATCAATTTTAGGACCTGCACTGGAGCTAAGCAGATCTCCCAGGCCTTCGTTTGTCCGCGCGCCGGGTCCACATCGGCGGTACGGATTTGGCGTCAACAACAGGTCAGTCTCTGGCATTATGCAAAAAGGCCCCTAGGGTTTCCAGGAATCAACCCGCACTCCAAAAACACGTGCTAAAGCCATTTTCATTAAGAGTCCTTGAGTTTTCCTCTATTTATAATTAAGTCCTGGTCCCATATGTCACACTAAGGATTTTTACGGATTAAACCTTGCAACCTTTAAACTATTGCTAAGCCGGATCCTTAGCGCCTAATTATGTGGGGTCCAATTGTCAGCGGCTCAGCGGCTTGGGGAAGCAGGGCAGTGACGCCACGGCGAACTTCTCGCCGGCGGCATCGGCGAACGGCGACGGATCTCGGTGGGCGGCTATAAGAGAAAGTGAAGAGGGACTCCTAGCGAGCCTAGTGGTGGTCTTCTCATCGGCTGAGGTGGTCGGAGTCGATGGCGACGACGGTGCAGGCGGCGTTGTCATTCGGCTCACACGTGCAAATAGAGCTACGGTCCGATCCCATGTAAGTGGATGCATGCATGCGCATCTAAGGGGTTCCTGGAGACGTACCGAAGGGCACGCGACGGTTGGCAAAACTCAGACAGCGACGACGTTGAAGAAGATAGCTCGGCGGCAGCGCACATCCTTGGCTTCACGGCGACAGCTCACTCCGGTCGGTGGAAAACTAGGCAAGGATGCTCAAGTGGTTAGGGAGGTCCCTAGGGTGCTACATGTGCAAGGAATCGAATAGCAACTCACCGAAGTAGGGGAAATCAGAGATGGAGCTCGGCGACCGGATTTGGGGAAGAATCGGCCGATCTCCTTATCCACAACTTCGCGGTTCAATTCCTTCAGTCGGCTGGCTCCTGGGATCAAGGCGATGACGGTGGCACGGCGGCTTCGCTCGGCTTGGCCGGAGTCGGCTGGACGACGATGATGTCTGGATGGCGGCGCTCTGGCGCTCTCGGGAACACGGCGGCGTTCCGGCTTCACGACGACAAGACAGGAGATGGGATTAGAGAGGATGGGATCGGCATCGTGTGGAGGTGATAGAACACAGGAGGAGCAGGGATGACCGTGACTCAATAACGGCGGCAACGATCGTCGTTCTCACGACCGGCAGCAAAGATGGAGGTGTCCGGGTGAAGCGAGCTTTCTCTCTCTCGGCTTGGTCGGCTCAGTAGCGAAATGGTAGAGGAAGAGAAGCACTGGAGAGGATATGGCAAATGTCGGCGGCTGCCACGGCGGTGGACACGCGTCGAACACCCGGCGGTCGATCTCTTGCCGCTCTGTCTCTCTCTCTGTGTTAGAGCGGTGGAAAATTATATACCCCAAGTTGGAGCTGGCCTATGAGACTGTCACGTGGGTCCAGGGTGATGTGTGCTAGGCAAAGAAGAGAGGCATGGGTAGAATTTTTGGTGGACACAGTACTAGACAAGTATTAGGGTTTTTCCTATTTAATTTTTCTTTCTCCCTTCTTTAAAATTCCATAACTTATTTTCTGTGCAAGATAAATTTGTGTGGATTTTTCTAGAGATGGATAAAAATACCTAAGTTCCATTTTCTTTGGTTTCACACAAAAATAATCTATATTTTATTCTCAGAAAAATAGAGAAATTCAGTTTAGCCGAAATTGATTTGGATTTTCAAAATGTCCAAACCTACAAAATAAATTCTGGAAAAATTATATTAATTCATGATAAATAGATTAGTATTTGAATAAATTATAACCTCTATACATTTTTATGTGATAAAATACACATATGAGATGTGTATTGATTGTGTCGATTTGGGTTTTAGGATTAAACTATAGTTTGACTGTTTTGACCTAATTATTTGGGTATCAAATGTACATATTAAATTATACCAAAATTCTAGTGAGATATATATATTACATAGTATCTACATGAATTTCCCTATGATTTTATATTACACCAATTATTTTTAAATATTCACTAAGCTTGTCTTTACTTATATGTTTCTTATTATAAAATATAATTAAATGATTGTAAAATTATATTTAGATGATTCTTGAACTAATATGATGTTGTTGGGCATGATTTATACTTTTAGTTACTCAACTTCAAATATTTCACATCCTTGTAAATATATATTAAGTATTTGTTTCCAGTTTTTAAGTTAATGCTCATGAGTCCTAATTTGAAATGCCAGTAAAATCCAAAAACAAATAAAAGGACTCAAGTCACAACCATACATCATGCAATTACATTCACTGTATGTTTTAATTTCTTTCTTGAAACTATCAAGTTAAAGGTTTTAAAATAATCACGGATTTGTATATCAAGACTAGTATTATTATACTCACCCAGGGTTTTTGTATGGAAAATTTTAGTGTCTGTACTTCACAAAAATCATTTTCAATATTTTAGATGAAAAATGAAAATCTAGAATTTTGGGTATGTTACAGTGGCTCCATGTGCCTTTCCGTTTCAGTGGCTCCGGAGATGAACCGGTTGGTTGGTTGTTAGAGAAGTTATATCTATAGAGAAAATACATTCATCACCTCTTGCAGCCTACTGTGACACATTGTCAATTGCCTCGAAACGAGTGTTATAAACCAAATCGATTATCGGAAGAGAAAAAAAATCGATAGCATTGCAAGAAAATTTATTTGGGTCATTTTTTTAACCAAATCGGCTGGGACAGAGAGGAGGAAGAAACCATAGGAAGAGGAAGAAGAAGAACAGTAACTACAGTAAAAATAATAAGTCAAGGTCAATTGTTTTACCTCCAGAAGAAACTCCAGAAGAAAATAGATATGATTTCTCCCAAATACAAATATTGAATCCAATCCAACAGAGAAAGAGGACTTTGTTGAAGAGGATTGACTTGGACCGAGCTCGAAGAAAGGTTGCTTCCACCACCACCTAGCCTTTCTTTAGCCAGATCCATGGTGATGAGCTCGAAACCAGGAGATCCAGCCGGCCTTGAGCTCATGGCTGTTATACCCTGATTTTCGTTTCAGAGATTTATAAATTATTTAATAAATTATTTCTAGAATTTATATTAAATGTTCATTAATTTACAAGTGAATTTGATGTGTAAATAAAATTTCCTAAATAAAACATTATTGGATTTAATTTTTATTAAATTCTTCGTGATTAATTGCACTCTCCGAAATTTTCTCGGATTTTTCAGAACTCAATTACTAACTTTAATAATACAAAGAATATTTCAGTAAATATTTAAATAATAAATTAAACATTAAATGATAAGGTTATTATTTTTATAAATACTTTGAGTGTCCAAGTATTTTCAGGATTTTTTTTGAAATTATTTGATCGTTGGAAGTATTTCTGAAAATTCAAAGAGTATTTTGCTGATTAATTTAATTGAAAATGTAAATAAAGTCCCCTTTTCCTTTTCGGGCCGAAACACAAAACGTCTACTCTCCCTACTGGGATGATCCTTCCTTTTCCTCTCGGGCCGATCTTTTTCCTCCCTGAAGGCTGCTTTTGGTCTCTCCAATCGGGCTAAGGAAGGAGCAGAAGTCTATTTTATCTCCTCCCCGCTACAGTGTCATCTTCTAACTTGAACAGAGCTCATGCCGTGCCGTGTACTGTAGACGACGCCAACATCTCCACCAAATCCGGCCTTCCTGTTTCTCCCCTTCCAAAATTAGTTGCGGGAACGGATTTTTCTCGATCTCCTCTATCTTTTCCCTCAAATAATCGAAGAAATCCCAAAGGAAATCCTCTCGAATCCGAGCAATTTTAATCTTTTCTTTTTTTGGTGAAAACCTTAACTTTGCCGAGCTTTAGCCGCCGGATCCTTGCCGATCTCTCTCTCTCGCCTATATAAAGGATGCCTCGGACCTTCTCCACATTTTTCACCTTTTTCCCGAGCTTTTCCCGTGCCCTAGCCGTCTCCCCACAGCCGTCTTCTCTGTCCATCGCCGGCCGCCGGTCAAGCCGCATCTCGTCGTCGCCTCGGTCGTCGTCACTCCGCGCTGTCGCCACCTTCGGGTTCGCAAGACCGAGACCAAGCTCGTCCGCCCTTTTGTTTCCACCGAAGCACCCTCGTCCCCGTGGACCTGAAGACCTTGACACCAAAACCTCATCGCCGGCCATCTTCCGCCGCTTGGATCTCATTGCCGGTCATCGTCCATCGTTGTGCCACCCCTCGGTGAGTTCCTTGCGTCGCGCTCGTCGTCCCGGTGTCCTCCGTTTGTGCCGTGGTGCCATGGTCCGCTGGCAACCGCCGTTCCCGTGCCATCGGCCGTTGATTCCGCGTCATCGCCTCGTCAACGCCATGTCGGCATGACCATCCTCTGTTGCTGCCAGCTCGCCGTCATGTGACGTCCATCCGTGCCCTTTTGATTCGATCTTAGCCATCCAAAATCAAAATATACCTTTTTTCCCTCTCTTATCAATGGCATATTGGTCATTTTTGCTATATGTCATCTACCAAATTTGATCTAATCTTTTACAGAGATTATTTTTTTAATTTTTGCTCTCAATTATAAATTATTTGTAAATTGTTTAATTAATTTGGAATAGTCTTTTCTTTAATAGGTTTAATTGGATTAAATCTTGTAAAATTCGTAACTAATTCATATGAACTCAGAATGAGACCGTTCAAGTCTCTAAATTCATCTGAAATCATGATCTACATGTTTGTTTACTTTTTGTGTACTATTTATTTGGTTTTTATTAGTTTTCCTTGTTTTGCGTGTTAGCTTGTTGTTTCCGTCATTTCGGAGGTTTGTGAGTGTGTTGAAAGTGTTCCAGAAGACGAAGTGAAGACCGATTATTGCAAGGCAAGTTACACAGATCTCAAACACAATTTCTTTGAGCATATGGATCCTATATTTAAATTTTCTATTTATTTCAAATGTGCATTTATTTTCGAATGACATTGGGTGGTGTGAACCTATTCCTTTGTTATGGACAATTTGCATTGATTATCCTATTCCTTGATATCTTGGGTTATAATTTGACTAGTTGGACTTTATATATATATATATATTGGTTCAACTAGAAACTAGTTATAATTGCTTACCATGCTTACAAACTTTAGTATCATTTTAAGTGGGAATAACTAATGATTTACTCATGATTATGATGAATATTTAATGGTAGCTCATGATGGCTAATCATGATTGGTTAATTAATTATTTTACCAACTAAAACTTGACAATGGTGGGTTGTGAGCACATGGTTGTGTTGGTCGTGCTCATGACAATTAAGGACCGATTCGCGAGCTACTGTTGTGAAGCATTAATCGTACTAACCACAAGCCAAAGTGGGCAACGGCTAGATTTTTTTGTATAGTATGGTTCATTGTGGGGCACCAGACTGTGAAGTGGCGATAAGTCCATGGGGGTCACTAGGAAGTCCATACCTTGGTTAAAAGGGGTGACTATGATCCAAAAATGATGCACTATTTTGAGTTGTATTATGCGAAGGGTCTTGTCACGATTTCCCCCTTTGCATTACCATGGAGGTATTTTGGGGCATGGTAACATGTGTGGAATCATGTCTTGTGGGTAAATTTGTACACCTCTGGCCAGAGTAAAACTATTCGAATAGCCGTGCCCGCAGTCATGGGCGGGCCTAGCAATGTTTTTCATGATTAGTCTCACACTACTCATTAATGATAATAATTTGGTGATGATAATTTATTAGCTCCTGGTATGGAATGGTTAGTTCTTTTTTGGAGGTTAGATCTGTTCAACTGGGTTTGGTTGTTCAGAGATTGTTGGGCCTGTGCAGCATTGGTGTGCTGTGCAGTGATTGGTTAATATTGTTATTTAGTAACTCAACTGTTTTACAATTCTCAAATATTTGCAAAATGTTGCCTTTGCAAATGAACCCTATTATTACCATCCTTTGTTATCCTTGAGCACTTGCATACTTATTGTGTGGCTTGCTGAGTATTCCATGTACTCACCCTTGCAATAATCAATCAATCTCAGTTGAAGAAATTTTCATTGGAGAAGACGTTTGGCTTCTACCCAAGTTGAGCTGCCCGTGGGAGTGGAGCTGAAGTCATCGCTAGATCATTTGTCCACTGCTGTTTTCTTTTCTTTTGTAAGTATGTAACGTTATTATTGATGATTATGTATATTAAATTATCGATTTGTGTATCTCGGTTGATTCCTGTATGAGGATTGTATGCACAAATTAGTTTGAAAATTGCTAGTGAATTTCCGGACGTGACAATGGACAACGGATCCAGACACCCCAACGGTGGCGACGTGAACGGCAAGCTCATCGGTGTCGAGGGAAGGACGTGCGGTAGAGTCTGGTGGGGAGACGCGAGCGAAGGGCTCTGACGGATAGGGGCGAGCAGCAATGGCGATCTGGGAAGGGCCTGGCACCGGTGGGGAGGTTTTCACTTCCTCGTTTTTTCCCCTCTCCGGGCCAAGGGGTGAGCTACTGGCTGGGGAGTTATCTACTCAAGCAAATGGATTCATAGTGTCGTACACAATCACAATCGGCCTCCTATTTTCATGAAGCAAGCTAAACATGAGATTTGGGCTTCATGTCATTAAAACAGCTATGTTATACGATTTTTTTGAAGAGAAAATAACAAAAATGGGACACACACTATTTTTTTTCGAAATAAGACACTCATTTTTTAGTTGACATAAATAATAGAGAAAATAAGTACATTTCAATCTTATTTTACTCTAATATTTCTATCTCTACTACTATAAATAATATATATATATATACACTATTATAATATTTATATACTATTATAAAAGCTGAAGATGTTTCTACTCAAAATTTTGGTACGTTACCTTATTGCGATACGATATCGGTGTGCGAGTATGTGATTTTCTCTACCATCTATATCTATATCTATATCTATACCTAATAAAGAAATTCATAAGGATTCAAGTTTATTCATCGGTTCGTCTGCCTTTTTTGGTCCATCTTTGGGTTTTCGCACGTGGTCTTTTCTAGGTCCACACGATTTTTTGGGTCCGTTTGGTTTTTTTCCGTAGCCGGTTTTTACGTGGAATCAACTTCCTATCATAGTTTTTTTTTGTTGCGCACACGAAAGGGTTCTTTTGGTCACTTTTTTTGTCCGATCCAATCCGCTGCTTCTGCCGCTGCCTGGGCTAAACCCTAGCACCGCCGCCACATCGATCTGTCTCCTTGTGCGTTTTCTCCTCCAATTGATTGCAAAAATTGATTCCCCACTCCTTCCTCACCATTTTTCCCATGATTTCTCCTTTCAATTCAGTTTTAATTTGCCAAATTTCATCTTCGTTTAACCGTTGCCATTGATGGTCGGCCGGCGAGCTTCCTGGCTGTTTTTGTCCTATGTTTTACGGATTCGCTCTGATTTTTGGAAAAATGGAAAGAGGAGATCGAGTGGATCAAAAGCCCTCAACCAATTTTGATAGATCGAGAAAGATTCGGCCAGATTTGATGGGAGGGATTGGCTCCAGCATCATACGGGCATGAGCCAGCATTGTTGAAGATGGCAGCGAGCTGGGCACGAGCCAGCATCATTGAAGACGGCAGCGAGCTAGGCCTGTGGCTCCACTTGTGGGCTGACCGAAGAGAGAATGGGCTAAGACTGAAAAGGAAGGAAGGAATGGGTTTTCGGTCCAAAACGAAGAAAGAATTTTCATTAATTTTTTCAATTATAATGTATAATAGCGACCTAATGTTTCAATCTATTGCTTAGCTTCTAATAGTTATTGTGTCATTGAAAAAATGTCTTTACCCATTGCAACGCACGGGCATTTTTCTAGTAAAAAAAAGTAGAACACAATTAGAGATTAACTGAAATTCAAAATATAAAATAAAATAAATTTCGGAATTCAAAAAATAAAAATCAGAGGTCAAGTAAGAATACAATCTGCAGACAACCGAAATTGGGAATAAAAAAAAATACTGAGAGAATAGTAATACAAGATTAATTAAAATTTGAAAAAAAATAAAATAAATTATGAAATTAGAAAAAATAAGAGTTCAACTAGAAATACAATTTATAAATAACAAAAATTCAAAATAAAAAATAAAGACTATAGAATGAAGAGACGATCTAGAACACAACGCGAGATTAATTAAAATTCCTTTCAATGATAATCATGTTCGATTTTTAAACTCCCAATGACAATAAGAAGGGAGATAGCGGGCAGGTTGTAGAGGAGTACAGTGGCGGAGCCACCATCGATTGGTGGGACTTCTATAAAGTAAAAATAAACCCTAACAATAATTATGTTCGGTTTTTAAAATCCCAATGACAATAAAGAGGTGAGGTAGCGGGCAGATTGTAGAGGAGTACCATGGCGGCATTTGACAAGACTTCTAATAGTATAAAAACAAAACTCTACAAGACAATGAACTCTAAAAACTATAGTGTCTAATTTTTGAAGGTTTCATGGAGGATGAATAAAAACCGTGATAGATCGAGCAAACAAATAAATGGGTAACAACTGACAAGGAGTAAGAGGTAGTGACCGGTGTGACTTTTAAAAACTATAAAATTAGAAACACAAAGATGATAAGATTTAGTCTTTCAAAATTCTAAAACAACGAGATAACTATTTAACAAATTTTAAGTAAAATCATATGTAAAAAATAGATAATTTATATGGGTGCTAGCCGCGCAATTACGTGGGTGTTGGTATTTATTACGTTCATAGATAAAATCTGCAAGCGCACGGAGATACCGCTGTAGCACTTTACCAAGGAGTATTCCAAGGTATCGAATTTCCTCAGGGAACGTGTGTGCTTAACTCCTATTCAGGTTCATCCAAGGGCACAATATAATGTAGGCCAAAGGGTAGAGAGGGTTTTCTAGTGTGGCACAGGGTCGTTTAGAAAGCTTAACTTTAATCCTATTGTAATACTTCAGGCATTGGCTTGCTCGCTGCAACCAGATCGCGCTCTACTCCGTACCCGGTGTTAACACCAGAATTTGGTAAGCCCCGAAGACCCCATCGGCCCAGGATCCATATCGGCTCAAGGTTGGTATCGGCCTAGAGTCTTATATCGGCCGATGGGGGTTATCTTAAACCAACTACTAACAGCAGTCGGATTTTTGTTAGATTCGGGAAGATCTTATCCAGAGAAGACCGAGTTTGAGGAGGATACGGCTTGTATCTTTTAATTAGGAAGAGTTTGTTATTGTGTTAGTGTCCGGCAAGGACTTTATCTTTTTTCTTTTTATCTTTAGGAAAGTTTGAGTCCTAATCTGTTAGGATCTTTGTTAGCCTATGGGTATAAATATGTAAGCCCAGGGTACATGTAAATTATCACACGATCAATACAACTTCGGCGCATCGCCAACTTTTTTACTTTCGTCTTCTTCGGCGAGTTCATGCCCTTCACACGAAGGGTAAGTCTCGTTATGGCTGCCTGCGCTGTCGGGGCTAGGGCTTCAACGTTCTGATCTCGTCAACGTAAGCACCTACTATCATATATCTTAGTCAATCTGGTTCGGTTTCTTGATTTAGTCTTATCGGTTGAGATTCGCTTTAGGGTTTATGCCGGTATTGACTAAATCACCTTGCTAGATTAGATTGGCTAAGGTATCCACCACCCTGAAAATCAGTCAAGGGCTTGATTGTCTAGATCTTGCGTTTCTTTTCATACTTAATGCTGCATCAGTTCGGTTTGACCTACTAAGTCGTGATTAGAACTGTAATCTCTAGTCTGCTTGTTGATTGCCAATAAGGGTTTCATCGGAGTTTCAGCCGGTGAGTTATCTGGATGTTGCATCGGCCTAAGAGTTTTACATATAGATTGGATCTGGCCGATGACAACAGAGTATATATTGTTTATCTGCTTATTGAGAGTTTATGCCATCGGACCTCTAGCCGATGTGTGCTTTAATCTTCAGATCGATGTTTATCTTATATTTATTTGGATTATGCTATATCACATTGCTATATCATCATGTTATCATCAGCCGATCGCCTCTATATAGATGCTTGCTTAGTATACAGCCGATGGTTCGAAACCCTAGCTACATCGGCTGGTACCGGCATCGGCTGAGACTGTGCCATCGGCCCATCGGCTGATCGATTGCTTTGGCTATCGGTCTATCGGCCGATACGTTTTTGCCCTATCAGCCTATCGGCCGATAGATCTTCTGTTTTGCTATTTTGCATATCTTGTCAGTGGCAGGATCAAACTGACTGGCACGCTCGCGCTTCATCAATTTTAGGACCTGCACTGGAGCTAAGCAGATCTCCCAGGCCTTCGTGTGTCCGCGCGCCGGATCCTCATCAGCGGTACGGATTTGGCATCAACACCCGGACAAAGAGGACTATGGTGATATTGAGGGTTGTCACCACCTCTACACCAACTTCTACCGTACTGTGGGATACGCAGCTAATACAGGTATTCAACAATATAGACACCACGTCTACACTATTAAATACTACTCTAATGTTGATCAAACACTAAGATAAACACTATTTCTAGTGATAGTATTCCAGTATGCTAAATAGGAACTAACTAAAGAAATACACCTCACAAGATAAATCTCAATTAGAATAAAGTACTTTCAACTGGAGCAAGGTAATTGTTAAGGTACAAAAGAAATAGAAAGAGATACCGACAACTCCGAAACTCCTCCAACTCTTTCTTCCTTCTCTCTCCCTTATGCTAAGTATAAAAGAATACAAAGAGCCTCTTATAATTCAGCTCAACCTTGGTGTGTTGTAAATGAGGATGAGAGGGGGTATTTATAGGAGGAGATGCCTTGAGCATGTGAGATTCCTCCATAGTATCCTAAGAGCATCTTCCTTCTCCTCTTGCCAAGTGTCCTCCTGAAGTCGGTAGTTGCGTGAGAAACGGTAACAACCGTCATAGTAAGTCGGTAACTATGTGCACATGAAAGATGTGGCCGAGAGGAGCCATGCCTGGGTTGGCCGAACCCAGGGTTCGGGGTTCGGCCAACCCCTAGTTGGCCCATCTGGCCCTGGGTTTTCTCTTGGGCCCTGGCAGGTGGGTCCTTGCAGTGTTGTTTCGGGAATTGGCACATCTGGATATGATTTTATCGGGTTTGTGGGCCCAAGACTTCATGGGCATGGATAGAAATGTAATCTTTTCCCTTTTCATGTGTATTTCTTTCCAGCTTTGGTAGTTTGTCACCTGTATCCAAATATATACCAACACTTGTGAAATTTGTTAGAAATAAACCCTACCACTATGTTCGATGTTGTCTTTGTATAGTTTTCTGCAAGTATTGATGGCCTAAAAATGGTCTTTAGTGACTGTCAACAGCAAGCCACCTAGCGGGCCACCCAGCTAGTTTCAGTAAATAGAAGGCCTCTCATACATAAATCTCAAGGCGTATCACATGATGAAAAATCGAGTAAAATCTCCTAGAAAATTTGTCGACACCTATACAATTAGAATCAATTATATTGAGAAGGACTAACAGTTTGTGTGGGCCATCTTGAATTGTTGAGCGAGTACGAATGCAACCATCAGCCTTATTTGCGAATTTTTAGCATTTTTAATTTTATTAATTTAAAGATTTGCAAAAATAATTTTTCGTTTTGAAATATTGCAGAACTAATCTCCAATCGCCCTCTGGGAGGGCGAGATTTAAAAATCGCCCTCCCAGAGGGCGATTTTTCTGACGTGGCAGACGACCGTTGGGCGCTGTCTGCCGCATCGCGGCTTTTTTGCAGAAAAGTCCCTTACCGTCCTCGGCAAGGGCGATTTTTCCCCTCCCTGGGGGCCGCCTGCCGAAGGGCGGCCGCCCTGGCAATTTTGCAGGCGGCCCCCTTGACGCCCTTGACAAGGGCGATTTTTGCCGGGCAGCCGCCCTGGCAATTTTGCATGCGGCCCCCTCGCCGCCCTTGCAGAGGGCGATTTTTGCCCAATCTCGCCCTTTGCAAGGGCGATTTTTGGCCTGCTCCCTATATAAGCCGAGTTCGTTGACGACGGCGTCATTTGCAGCGCTCGAGACTCCAGAAGAAAAAACAGAGAGAGGGGTGAGGAAGAAGAAGGAGAACGGCGAAGCCCTGTCGGTGTGCATACTCGATCGCAGGTAAATACAATATCCCGCTATATGTTTGTGTTATTTATTTTGTGTAGATTATTATAAAAAAAGAATCTAATTAGTTTGACCTACTAATAGTTGTTAGTGGTAAGATCTTGATTTATAAATTAGGGCATGATATAATTTAGGGAGTTTGACCTAGGACGAACCGAATTAGATGAACCTATAGAATATATTCTGATCTATGTCTATATTATTTAAATAGATGTGTAGCACTATAATCTGGATTTTAAAATGTAGGATATATCCTTAGCTATGTATACATTTCTTTGTGTAGAATTTTGTTTAATATTTGAATAGATGTGTAGCCAGGGTTGGACTTACCGCCGGGGGCCCGGTTACCGCCACCCGGCGGTATGGCGGTTACCGGCGGTAGCCACAGTAACCGCGCAAAACCGTGACAAATTTGCAAATCGAAATTTGAATTCAAAAATTCGGGCAAACTGCGGTTACCGTGCGGTATGACGCGGTAACCGCGTGATGTGTGACGGGCCGCGTAGTAACGGGCCGGCCCATTTTTTTTCTTTTTCCAATTTTCAAATTTGTTCTCCGTTTTGCTCTCAAATTTGAATAAATATTACTCTTTTTTGAGAAATTTCTTCACCATAAAACACTACAAATCAAGCACTACCATCACTATTTTTTTTGATTTTTTTCTTTTTTTTAACTTTTTGAATTCGGCCGAAATTCATTAAACCGTACCGCGCGGTACGGGCGGTAACCGTGGTAACCGCACGGTTACCGCCGGTAAATCAAACCCTGTGTGTAGCACTTAGTTATTGATTTATAAATTACGACATGATTTATTTGAGGGAATTTGACCGATTTGGATGAACATATGTAGAAAATAAGTACGATTGGCAGTACATCTAGATGAAAAAACCAATTCGGTATATTTTAAGATCTAGAAAAGAGAACATAATGTTATAGAATTTAACTTAGGCACAGATTGATCTAGGCAACATATTCGTATTACGAAATAAACTCAGTTTGAATCTGTTTATCAGACGCAATGGCAAGCAAGGTCATATTTCAGATAGTTCACGGTGAAGGCAATGTTAGATATGGTCGAGATGGTGTTGATCTGTCAAAATTTAGTATGAAATCGAAGGGCATCGATAGGCCAGCCGATAAAACATTTGAGTCAGTCTATAGTTGGTTACTACGTGGATTTAAAGTGGATATAAGAGTGAACACAATGTCCCTATCCGTTGTAGTCAGTCGTGCAACAGAAGGATATTATTGGGAACTAATGTCTATAGATAACACCGAGTCCTGGAGACGTTATGTGGAGATGGCCTTTGAAAGGTCTTGGCCCCTTGTTATTTTTGTGGAATTGCATGAAATCGTTAGCAGTGTTACAGTGCAAACAGAGGATGGTGAAGGTCCTAGCAATGCTGTGGAGAATGTTGGACCATCGATGCGAACTAGGGGTAACGAAGCAAGGTTGGATGAGGCAATAGGCGTGGCGGATGAGAGGGAGAGAATCGAAGCAATTGTTGAGGAAATGGAGAGGGAAGATTCTGAAAATGAGCAGGCGGAGGGCGATGAATCATCGGACGAGGAGGAAGATGTAATGCCCGTTGATTGGACAAATGTTGATTTCTCTTAACTTGTTATCTTAGAGGGGCAGCAAGCACCCTTTGAATACAATGATAACGAGGTAATCCAAGGTGCCAAGTATGCTCATAAGGAAGACATGAAAGAGGCGGTGAAGCATTGGGCGGTCTCCTTGCATAGAGAGTTTAGGGTGGTGAAGTCTACGAACTATGTGTATGACGTGAAGTGCACGAAGGATGATTGTCTGTGGCACATTCATGCATATAAGGGAAAATGGAATGACTATTGGAAACTAAGCATTGTTGATGAGCACACATGTTGGTTGCCAGGAGTTGATAAGTATCTGTTGACACCAAATCTGTACCGTCGACGTGGATCCGGCGCATGGACACACGAAGGCCTGGGAGATCTGCTTAGCTCCAGTGCAGGTCCTAAAATTGATGAAGTGCAGGCATGCCAGTCAGTTTGATCCTGCCACTGACAAGATATGCAAAACAGCAAAATAGAATAAAAGGTCTATCGGCCGATAGGCCGATAGGGCAAAAACAGCCGATCGGCCGATAAGCCGATGGCGCAGTCCCAGCCGATGCCGATGCCAGCCGATGTAGTTAATGTTTTGATCCATCGGCTGCACACTGAGCAAACATCTATATAGAGGTGATCGGCCGACGATAACAAGATGATATAACAATCTAATGTAGCATAATCCAATCATATGATAAAATAAACATTGATCTGAAGCACACATCGGCCAAAAAGTCTAATGGCATAAAACCTCAATAAGCAGATAAACAATAAATACTCTGTTGTCATCGGCCAGATCCAATCTATATGTAAAACTCTTGGGCTGATGCAATGTCCAGATAACTCACCGGCTGAAACCCCGATGAAACCCTTATTGGAAGCCAACAAGCAGGCTAGAGATTACGGTTCTAATCATGACTTAGTAGGTCAAACCGAACTGATGCAGCACTAAGTATGAAAAAGAAACGCAAGACCTAGACAATCAAACCCTTGACTGATTTTCAGGGTGGCAGATACCTTAGCCAATCTAATCTAGCAAGGTGATTTAGTCAATACCAGCATAAACCCTAAAGCGAATCTCAGCCGATAAGACTAAATCAAGAAGCCGAACCAGATTGACTAAGATATAAGATAGTAGGTGCTTACGTTGACGAGATCAGAACGTCGAAGCCCTAGCCCCGACAGCGCAGGCAGCCATAACGAGACTTACCCTTCGTGTGAAGGGCATGAACTTGTCGAAGAAGACGAAAATAAAAAGGTTGGCGATGCGCCGAAGTTGTATTGATCCTGAGATAATTTACATGTACCCTGGGCTTACATATTTATACCCATAGGCTAACAAAGATCCTAACAGATTAGGACTCAAACTTTCCTAAAGATAAAAAGAAAAAAGATAAAGTCCTTGCCGGACACTAACACAATAACAAACTCTTCCTAATTAAAAGATACAAGCCGCATCCTCCTCAAACTCGGTCTTCTCTGGATAAGATCTTCCCGAATCTAACAAGAATCCGACTGCTGTTAGTAGTTAGTTTAAGATAACCCCCATCGGCCGATATAAGACTCTAGGCCGATACCAACCTTGAGCCGATATGGATCCTGGGCCGATGGGATCTTCGGGGCTTACCAAATTCTGGTGTTAACAGTATCACCGCAACATCACCTCAGCTTTTGTTGCCGGTGAGATGTACAGCGATGTGGTTTGTAACACGGACTTTGAATCGGGCTCCATTATCAGGCACATTGAAAACAAATTCAAGTATACTATAAGCTTCTACAAGGCTTGGAGGGCGAAACAAAAGATTTTGGAGATGAGGTATGACACATTTGAAACATCCTATGATAATTTGCCTCATCTGTTAGGCACTATTGCTCAGAGAAACCCCAATACCTATTATGACATTCAGACCTTTCCGTCGTCGAATGACCCGAGCAAGAGCATGCTGCAAAAAGCCTTTTTCTCTCTAGGTGTTTGCATCAACGCATTTGTGCACTGTCATCCTGTGTTATGCATAGATGGAACCTTTTTGACAGGCAAATACAGAGGTCAGATACTGATGGCGATTGGAGCCGATGGGAACAACCAGGTGTTACCTATGACGTTTGCATTTGTCGAGAGTGAGAACACCGAAAGCTGGTATTGGTTCTTGGAGAGAGTTCGCTGCCAAGTCGTGCGTATGAGGTCCAATGTTTGCCTCATTCATGATCGTCATGCGGGCATGTTGAAGGCAATTGACTACCTGCAGAATGGTTGGCCGGAGAGGGGACTTCCAGCTAGGTGGCATGATGTTCGTAGTAGGTGGTGCATGCGTCATATGGGAGCCAATTTCTACAAGCAATTTAAGAACAAGCACCTGATGGATCTATTTAAGAGGCTATGTGGTCAGAATCAAGAGAAAAAATTCAATGAGCTGTAGAGGAGGTTGGATGAGCTGACAACAAAGCAAACCGACGAGCAATCTCGTCGGCCACAGGATGACGATCCTCCAGTACCTCTCGGTCCACTACATGATGACCCGCCAACAATGAGAAGAAGGTTCGCATCATCAATACATAATTTCTCGTAGTGGATAGAGAATGAACCAAAAGAAAAGTGGTCTCTGTTGTATGACACTGACGGGTCTCGGTATGGTATAATAACAACCAACCTGGCCGAGGTGTACAACTGGGTGATGCAAGGAGTGCGAGGACTCCCACTGGTCGGTATTGTGGAATTTATCCTTCATGGCACTCAGGCATACTTCAGGGACAGATACAAGAAAATTGCCCCTTCGATGGCGGATAACAACATTGTATTTGGGAGTGTGGTGACAAAGTATATGCAAGATAAAATAGCAAAGGCTATGAAGCACAGAGTTATTCCCCAAGGTACCCAAGTTCATAGGTACGAGATCATGTGTGTGGACAGGAGAAGGCGCGGCATCAACCGCGTTCAAGCTATGCAGGAATGTGTGCTTCATGCGGAGGGCGGTTGCAGTTGTAGCTGTATGAAGCCCAAGATTATACATCTGCCTTGCTCACACGTACTTGCAGCAGCTGGGGATTGCGGCATACTTCCCGATATCTATGTGTCACCCTACTACAGGAAAGAAGCAATATTTCATACATGGAAGGAGGAGATATATGGGTTCGGGATATCTGGATCTTACACAACTCTGAGGTCACAGGTGTTATACATTCCAGATCCGTCGAAGTTAAGGCTGAAAAAGGGACGGCGTCAGTCGAGACGCATCAAAAATGACATGGACGAGTCGGAGGCAGGGGGAGGACTCTACGGTGCAGCAAATGCGATGAGCGCGGGCATACTTACAAGAAATGTCCAAAGAATTCGCAATCTCCAACCGTCCCAGGTTCTAATCTATCTGGACAGGCAACCGATGGCCGTCGTCCATCGGGAGAAGGAACAACAACGAGGCGACCACGTCCTAGGCGTTCTCGTGCGGCCACTACGTCATCCGCTGGCGATGCAATGACTTGATTATTCCTGTCAGCCTTTTAGTCTAGCGATGATCCATTTGATGTAGTATTTATAATGTTGTTGTCATTTGTCATGTGTGTAATATTTATCCTTGGGAGACATGAACTATTGTAATGCTGTTGTCATTTGTCATGTGTGTAATATTTATTCTTGTGAGACATGAACTATTGTAATGTTGTTATCGTTATCATTTGTGTAGTGTACCTTTAGCGTTATGAATTACCATTGTAATGAACAATTTGTGTAATGTTTTTTGTTATCAATTGCTTATTTCTAATCACTCTTATGTATGCAGGTATGGCGGACCGACACCAGCTCTCCTCGGTAGAGGACTGGACAGGAGCCACCATTCGTACTTGTCGACGGTGCAGGGTGCGCAGCTTATGACCTTTCGTCCACACCCGTCGCGAGAGTTGTTGCGTGCCGATCCGCGACACGTTCCGTGGTATGATAAAACTTAATTACTTGATGGAATTTTTTGGCTATTTGGAAATATGTGGTACTAATGTTGAACTCGACGGTACGCAGGTTGCGTGAGGCAGGCCTGATAGCGATATCCAGGCTTGTTGAGGCGCGGGCGGACGAGAACGACCCGGCCAAGCGCTGGGATGCGGACCGGTCGCTGTTGGCTGCTTTGGTAGATCGGTGGCGGCCGGAGACGCACACCTTCCATCTCCCCTGTGGGGAGATGGCACCTACGCTGCAGGACGTCACGTACCTGCTTGGGCTTCCACTGGCCGGGGAGGCTGTCGGCCCAGTGGACGGTGCGGGTGGTTGGAGGGAGGATATCATGGAGCGATTCGCTCCCGTGATGAGGCTACCTGGGCTCCCTGCAGTTGCTCCCCCGAACATGTACACCACCGCCGGGCCCACGAAGGCTTGGCTGCTGCAGCTCACAGTAAGTTAACTTTTACACTTTGTTACTTTCCTATAAATCTAATGAGTTGTAACATCATTTGCGTTTTGTTGTAGACCAACCAGCTCCACCCCAACGACGACGAGTACTCACTCAGACGCTCCTTAGAGGCGTACCTACTGTGGATGTTCGGTTGGGTGATGTTTACCAGCACCACCGGGCACGCAGTAGACAGGGGCCTAATCCACTACGCCCGGGCGATCGCGGATGCAGAGCTAGGGGCCGTGCCGCAGTGGAGCTGGGGTTCGGCAGTCCTCGCAGCCACGTACCGTGCGCTGTGCGAGGCCTGCTGCAAGACGGATCCTGGAGCGATTTTCGCGGGCTGCCCTGTCCTTATTCAGCTCTGGGCAGCTGAGCGGTTCGCGATCGGCCGACCGATCGTCGACACCGCTGCGTACGCCTCAGGACCGGCAGCCGACCACCCAGCCGACGAGCCGACGATGGGCACGTACTGGTGCCGCCGCAACGTAAGTACAAATTGTTTTCATTTCAAATTTCAGATTATGTGCGACTGATGTTCTGACGAGTGGGTTCTCCATGTGTCGCAGCGCCGTTACGCCCACATCCAGGTCAGACGGAGCTACCCGGAGTTTGTCTTCGAGTTTGACCGTCTGCAGCCTTCGGACATCGTCTGGGAGCCCTACACGCAGCAGGTGGTCGCTGGCAGAGCACCTCTAGGTCTGTCTGCCTTGTGCACGCGTGACGCGGCGTACTGGTTGACGGTGGTGCCGTTGGTTTTCGACATCTTCATCGAGCCTCACTGCCCTTACCGTGTTATGAGGCAGTTCGGACTGAGGCAGGGCTTTCCAGTGAACGTACCGATACCCGTCGCCCCTCAGGACCACCAGTGAGTATTTCTGTTTCACCTTTACTATTATTATGCCGACTACTTTTGAACGTTCGATGACCATTATGTTCTTTGCAGGTTGACTTGACGGGGACGGCACGCAGGGACACTGTGAGCACCTCGGATCTTACCGTACGTGGAGGACTGGTTGGTAGCCACCGAGGAGGTGATTGCCGAGATCCACCCACACTCTGAGGAGAACTACACTGCCTACCTTCGGTGGTACTTGCCACGCACACGTGCCCGCGTCACCTTCACCCCGGCCGCACCACAGCTACACCAGGCAGGCGTCAGGGACACCTACCCCGTGCACCGTGACCAAGAGTACTTCCTGGGGGTACGTCCATGTTTCTCGGACTTCTTACTTTCTTACTACGCGGTTGGTATATATGAGAGTGACAAACCTAATTAATAATGATTCCCGCAGGCCGATGCTGCACGCGCCATGAACGCCGACATCAACGCGGTGATGCTGAGGTTGGACGCAGGACTACACGTCCGCGTAGGCCGCGGCCTGCACCGGCCCATCGGCCTCCTCGGCCTCTTGTCGGCCTCAGTCCGATCGGCTTCGGGCCGTCGGCCTTTGGACCCCCCTCGGCCACTCGGCCTTTTCGCTCGTGGGCCGCGCCCTCAAGCGCCGGCCTGCTCGGCCCCCGGCTATCGGCCTCCGGCCCATCGGCCGCTAGGCCCATCGGCCATTCCCCCCCCTCCGTGCCGATCGGCCTAGGACCGATCCCTTCGGGCCGTCGGCCCAATTATTTAGGCCGCGCCCATTCAAATCCTTTGGGCTGCCCTTAGCCGCCCAAAACAAAGTCCAATTTCAGTCCCTCCTTCTTTTCTTTTTCCAGGGAATTAATAATTCCTTTTCTTTATTCCAGAAAATCCTTTAATCTTCGGAAATTCATATCTTTTCAACCGTTCATCCGATTAACTCCGTTCCACTTCTAAAATTCCTCAAAAATCGAGATCTATCCAATGGCACGCTTAGTGGTCTTTAATAGGGCTTCTTTTTATCGCTTTGTTGAGTCGTCTCGTTTCGCGTGTAGTCTCGGAGCCCGAAGACCCGCAGTGCGTGGATTTCGAGGTAGAAGCTCAAGATCTCGAGCAAGGCAAGTCACCTTTGATCAATTGAACCTATAATTTAAATTAAGTATTTTAATTTCGCAAACTATGCATTACTTAGGTTACACTTGGCACTTGGCCTCGGTTTGCAATACAGCCGGCAGGCCCTACCCATTTGCTGCATTCACCTTCCCTGATATTGAATACCCTAACACCTTTGTCACCCCTCAGGTGATGCCTCGGTATCCGTACCTCGTGTACGAATATCGGGACTCCCCTCAAACTTTAAAATTGATCACCTGGGTAAAACTTGAGTTTACAAAATGCTTGGAAAACCCGACACTTGGGTCGGTGTCTTGAAAACTAAAGTGAGTTTCTAAAACTCGCGGTACGGGAGACGTACTGGAGGTACGGTCTGCCCGTTCTCGCTCTAAGGACCGATTCCTTGGGAATTACATCCAAGCATATGTCAAGTACGACCACATGGGTGATATGGGACGCCCCTGGCTGAGTAATTAGCTAGGCCAGGGAAATCTTGATGCCAAGGGACAAGTGGATTCGCCGGGGTGGTGTCGGGGAGGACCCCTGGGCTTCCTGGCACAGTATGGTCTGGGACCTAACCTGGTGTTGGTCCGTGGGACCCCTCCCGTTGGCATAAGATGACCCTGAGTCGGCTTTCGAAATGCCTTGTCGTGAAAGCCTTAAGGTCGCCAGACGTGACCGAGGGTCGCGGGCTGGGTGATTCGGGGTTAGTAACGTCGTGTGGGTAAAGTGTACCCCCTCTGCAGAGGTTAACAACTGTTCGAACAGCCGTGCCCACGGTCATGGGCGGATGTGAGGTGATTCCTTAGCGTAGTTTTATTGAACACCTTGTGAACTGCTGTTGGTGTGAGGTTTTCCGTTCTGTGCTTGGTTTAAGGCTGTTGAAGCAGCCGGAGTCGGTGACGATTGGCAGGGAGCCTCTCGTACCGAGGTGCGTGAGTTGTGGCTGTTGGTGCAGCCGGGTCGGTGAACGATTGGCAGGGAGCCTCTCGTGCCGACAAGAATCAATCGATACATTTTCACTGCTCCGGCCGGATGAGACGCACTTTCTCATCCGTGTCGTTGAGAAGCACTCACTTAGATGTTTCTAAAGTCTTAAACTAAAATCAATTGTGAAAAATAACTGGCTTTCCCTTGAAGCTTGCATTAAACACTTAATTCCCCTGACTTGCTGAGTACTCCCGTACTCACCCTTGCTCTATATAATTAAACCCCCCCCAGTTCTCGAAGATGAAGAGGTGGACCCTGCTGATGAAGAGTTCTTCCAGGAGCAAGCAGACTTCGAGCAGTAGTAGGGTTTCGGCCTTCCCCAAGGCTTTGCTTGTGGCTTAGGGCTAGTCTCCGCTTTCCGCTTCCGCCTTTTTGTAATGCTGTTGTGAACTCGGGTTCTGTCCGCAGTTCCAACCTTGGTTGTAATCCTACTCTTAAATAAAGAGACCGCTGTTGTTGTGATATTCAGTCTTCCTGTTGTACCAGCGCTATTTCCTGGGACTGGTACAGGCATACAGGTCAATCTGGACCGCTCTATCCTGGTCTCCGCCCGGGGCCAGTTTGGGGCGTGACAGAAGATGGTATCAGAGCGCAGCTTTGGCCTAGGACGAAACCCGACGTTAGATGACCGTAAGGATGCTAAGTTCTGAAAAAGCTATTTGCGAAAAGTTCGGTTCTTTTCTTCTTCTCTTACTCTGTTTACAAAACTGGTTACTGACTTCTCTTTCTTTTTCAAAATTGTAGATGGCAGTCAACGCCACCCACAGTTCCCACGGCGTTGGTGAGGGTCACCACGTCGACCAGCTGAGAGACCTCGCTGGCTTCCTTGGCTTCTCTTGTCCCGAGTACGCTGGGTACTCCGTGGACCGCTTCCCTCCCCGCTGTGAGCTGTCCGTGTACCTTTACCCCCGCGGAGGTACACACAGCGCTGGCCTTCGCCCTCACCACTTCAACTTGGCTCGCCCCACGCTCCAGCTCGCGTACCAGGACCTCTCCTGGACCGCTCTGCGTCGCTTGGCCTACGACTACCGTCGTCGCCTTGCAGGTTCGGCCTTCCGGCTGATCCCGCAGCTCCCTCCTGGCCGTGCAGACAGCCGCTACCCTTGCCCTTACCGTGAGTCGCACCCTGCGCTGACGCGCATGGTGGAGCTTTCTGGCGCTCAGGCCACTCAGCACGACCTTCTCCTTGAGGCTTACCGCTCCTTGGCTCGCCGCTACGCCGCACTGGAGGCCCGCCTTGCTGAGGAGGGTGTCACCTCCGTGGACACTACCTCCTGGGACTCTGGCCGCCTTTGCCACTCCAGCCACCTGTCCTTCTACAGTTCACGTGGCTCTGCTCGCACTCCCAGCGGCCCACGCTCCCCCAGCCCGCGTGTGCCGTACTCGCCAGTTTACTCTCCCTACCCCCACCGTGCCAGCCCCTCCTACACCCCAGGTCACACCCCAGTCGTCAGCCGCCGTGGGCTCCGACTGATCCGCACCGCGCGGAAGCGCGTTGGGGGCTCCTCCCCCGTGTTCCGTTTCGCCCCCCCAGCCCCTCCCCCGCCAGCAGGCCGCCCTGCTGCCGGCCCTCGACAGGTTCCGCCGGTCCCTTCGCGTGCGCCGATCGACGTGTCCTCTTCAGACGAGCCGACCACCGGAGCCAGCCAGGCAGGAGAGCAGTAGAGTTCGTCTGCTGCAGGTGGAGTTCGTGTGCCAGACCTTTTGTACCGCCGCCAACTCTTTCGGAGTCGTGGCGAGGTAGTGTGTGAGTGTGTTGTTGTGGGTGTTGTCTGGTAGTCTGGATCTCTGAGGTGGTGTGCGTACAGTCAAGCTCGGCGCAGCTCTGTGACTTGTCCACACCCGTTGTTTTAGGTGCTTTCCGAGTTGAGAAAAGCTTTATGACTAGTGTGTGCTTTCTGAGCTCGTTTACTTTACTTCTTCCCTTTTTAAGTGCTGTTCTGTTTTCTTACCCCGCCCTTTTCTGGGAGATTAGATGGCTACCCGTCCCCGTCGTGTGGCTCGTGCTCCAGCTCGTTTGGGTTACGAAACCCGCAGGGAAGAACCAGAATCGGAAAATGAGTCAGGGAATGAACCGGTTAATGCTCCAGCTCAGGCAGATCCTGCAGCAAACCGTGCACAGGACTTACCCCCGCCTCCCCAGCTTCAGGCAGATTACCAGCACATGATGGCAGTTCAGACTCAGATCTTGCAGGGCTTAGCCCAAGCCATAGCAGGCATCCAGCAGAATTTGCAGCCGCAGGCTCCGCACCCAGTGCCTTTCCATAACAACAATCACAGATCCAAGCTGACGGACTTTCTAAGATCCCACCCACCGGAATTCTCTCACACCGTCGAGCCCGTTGAGGCCGACGATTGGCTAAAGGATGTTGAGAGAAAACTCAACCTAGTGCAGTGCACCCCAGTGGAAAAGACCCTTTTTGCTGCACATCAGTTAAGAGGCTCTGCAGCCGACTGGTGGGAGAATTACTGTAATGCCCATCCAGACGCTGTCAACATTGAGTGGGCAGAGTTCGCCGATGCCTTCCGTGCAGCTCATGTGCCCGAAAGTACCATCGACATGAAGAAAGAAGAGTTCAATCGTCTGAAACAAGGTACAGGAAGCGTCAATGAGTACCTGAGTCGCTTCAACAAATTGGCTCGGTATGCTCCCGAAGAAGTGGACTCCGACAAGAAAAAGATCAGGAAGTTCTTGAAGGGAATCGCAGTAGGGTTGAGAATCCAGTTGCTTGCCCATGACTTCCCCACTTTCCAGCACATGGTCAACAAGGCCTTGCTTCTGGAGGATGCCAGAAAAGAGGCAACTGAGGAATACAAGAAGCGCAAGTCTACCCACCAAGCGCCCCCATTCCGAGGTGCGCCACGCCCTCGTGTTGGACATCCCATGCAGTACCACCAACCTGCCCATCAAGTCAGTCGCCAACCTGGCTTTACTCCCCGTCCACCGGTGCCCCGCCTTACTCCGTCGCCCCAGCAGCATGCCCCTAGTGGCAACACCGCAAGGAACAGTGTCTCCTCCTTCAATTCGCCCACAGGAATGGCAAATGTGCAGTGCTTCACGTGCAAACAAATGGGACATTACGCCAGGCAGTGTCCTCGAAATCAGGGAAACTCTAACCCCGGACGCTCTGATGCTAGCTTCCCCAGGACTCCAGCACCTGCACAGTCCCGCCCAGTCACTCAGACAAGTGGACAAGGTTCTCGCGCCTCCAACAACTTTGGACGAGGTCGAGTGAACCACATTCAAGCTGAAACCGCCCAAGAGGCCCCCGACGTGGTGATGGGTATGTTCTCTGTCAACTCCATACCCGCACTCGTTCTATTTGATTCAGGAGCTTCTCATTCGTTCATATCACAAGCTTTTGTGAAAAGAAATGGTTGGAAAACCCAAAATTTACAAGTACCTATGGTAATACATTCCCCTGGAAGGGATATAAGGGCAGATAAACTATGCCCCAAGGTTGATCTAGTGATAGAAGGGGTTAGCTTCGCAGCCAAACCCATAGTCCTAGACTCCCAAGGTCTGGATGTCATCCTAGGGATGGATTGGTTGGCTAAGCACAAAGGACAAATTGATTGTGCCGATAGGACCATCACTCTGCAAGGACCCGGAGGAAAACAAGTGCGTTTCACTCCCCTCCTTCCCGGAAATCGGTCAACCCTGAACAGTTTGCAAGCCACTCCCTTGGAAATGGTACCCATAGTCAACGAGTACCCCGATGTGTTCCCAGAAGAACTACCCGGGATGCCACCGGATCGAGAAATTGAGTTCTCCATAGAGCTTGCCCCAGGCACCGCTCCCATTGCCAAGAGACCCTACAGAATGGCAGCCAACGAACTGGCAGAAATTAAGAAACAGATCGAAGAACTTCAGAACAAGGGTTACGTGCGACCCAGCTCGTCCCCTTGGGGAGCCCCTGTGCTCTTAGTAAAGAAGAAAGATGGCTCTGAGAGAATGGTGATAGACTATAGAGCCTTGAACGAAGTAACCATCAAGAATAAGTATCCCCTACCACGGATTGACGATTTGTTCGACCAATTGGAAGGAGCCAGAGTATTCTCCAAGATCGACCTACGATCTGGGTATCACCAGCTCAAAATCAGATCAGAAGATATCCCCAAGACCGCTTTCTCAACGCGGTATGGCTTGTATGAGTTCACCGTGATGTCTTTCGGACTCACCAATGCTCCGGCATTCTTCATGAACCTGATGAATAAAGTTTTCATGGACTACTTGGATAAGTTCGTTGTGGTCTTCATCGACGACATTCTGATTTACTCAAGAAATGAACAAGATCATGCAAATCATCTACGGAAAGTAATGGAAAGGTTGCGTGAACACCAACTCTTTGCCAAGTACTCGAAGTGTGAGTTTTGGTTGGATAAAGTAGCCTTCCTTGGCCATGTCATCTCCACCAAAGGTGTTGAAGTAGACCCCAGTAAGGTTGAGACCGTCCTCGCCTGGAACGCACCCAAGACGGTGTCTGAGATCCGTAGTTTCCTCGGTTTAGCAGGTTACTACCGGAGGTTCATCGAAGGATTTTCCAAGCTAGCTCGACCAATGACGGAACTCCTAAAGAAGGAAAAGAAGTTTGAATGGTCGGAAGCATGTGAACGCAGTTTTCAAGAACTCAAGAAAAGATTAACGACTGCTCCCGTCCTCACCCTGCCCGACATCCGAAAGGATTTCGAGATCTTCTGTGATGCATCGAGACAAGGTCTAGGATGTGTCTTAATGCAAGACCGAAAGGTGGTGGCCTACGCTTCAAGACAACTCAGGCCCCATGAGGTCAACTACCCTACGCATGACCTGGAATTGGCAGCTGTGGTTCATGCCCTGAAAATTTGGCGTCACTACCTGATTGGAAACAGATGTGAGATTTACACCGATCACAAAAGCCTCAAGTACATCTTTACCCAGAGTGAATTGAACATGAGACAAAGAAGATGGTTGGAATTAATCAAGGATTATAACCTCGGTATACACTACCACCCTGGAAAAGCAAATGTGGTCGCCGACGCGTTAAGTCGCAAGACCTACTGTGCTACCGCCCTAGTTTGGCCAACACAGGATGACCTGTGTCGAGAAATCGAGAGGTTGAAAGTGACCGTGGTTCCCACCGGAAACCTAGCCAGTCTTACAGTGCAACCGACCCTAGAAGTTCAAATTCGAGAAGCGCAACGAGAAGACGAGGGTATGAAAGGAATGAAGGATAAGATCCGTAAGAAAAGACTCAAAGGCTTCACCATCGACGACCAGGATACTGTTTGGTTCGGATCCCGCATCTGCGTGCCAGCCAAAAAGGAATTAAAGGACCTCATTCTGAGAGAGGCTCATGAGTCAGCGTACTCCATCCATCCAGGGAGTACCAAGATGTACCAAGACATCAAGGAATACTTTTGGTGGGCTGGAATGAAGCGAGATGTTGCAGAGTATGTAGCCTTATGTGACATCTGCCAAAGAGTAAAGGCCGAACATCAGAAACCCGCCGGTTTGTTACAACCCCTCCGAATTCCCGAGTGGAAATGGGAAGAGATCGGTATGGATTTCATTACCGGTTTACCAAGGACCCCTAGCGGGTATGACTCCATCTGGGTAATCGTGGACCGCCTAACCAAGGCAGCTCACTTTGTACCAGTGAAAACCACCTACGATGGGAAAAAGCTGGCAGACCTGTACATGACCCACGTGGTTTGCCGATACGGTTGCCCAAAGAAGATTGTGTCGGATCGAGGCACTCAGTTTACCTCAAGATTCTGGCAACAGTTACACGAGGCAATGGGTACCAACTTAAATTTCAGTACCGCCTATCACCCGCAGACAGATGGGCAGACAGAACGAGTTAACCAGATCCTGGAGGACATGCTTCGAGCGTGTGCCTTGGACTTTGAAGGCACATGGGATCGTTGTCTCCCTTACGCTGAGTTCTCCTACAACAACAGTTACCAATCCAGTATCCAGATGTCCCCAAATGAAGCCCTGTTTGGACGAAAGTGTCGCACCCCGTTGTGTTGGAACGAGGTAGGCGAAGCGCAAGTGTTTGGACCCGACGTTCTAAAGGAAGCTGAAAAGCAAGTCAAGTTGATTCGAGACCGCCTGAAAACAGCTCAGACCCGACAGAAAAGCTATGCAGATAATCGGAGACGTGATCTCGAGTTTGCAGTGGGAGATCACGTGTACCTGCGAGTGTCTCCACTCCGTGGTCTAAAGAGGTTTGGAATGTCCGGCAAGTTAGCTCCTCGCTATATCGGTCCCTACCTCATCACCGCCAGACGCGGCGAAGTTGCCTACCAGCTTGAGCTACCAGAAGGACTGACAGATGTGCACAATGTGTTCCATGTGTCCCAGTTAAAGAAATGTCTTCGTGTACCAGAGGAACAAGTTCCCTTGGGAAGTATAGAACTGGAGAAGAACCTAACCTATAAAGAGAGACCAATCAGAGTTCTTGAAGAGGCTGAACGTCAGACTCGAAGAAAGACCGTTAAGTTCTACAAGGTGCAGTGGAGCAACCACTCAGAGGATGAAGCAACTTGGGAACGCGAAGATCTTCTCCGTGCCCAGTTCCCGGAGCTGCTCCCTTAGGTGCTGAATCTCGGGGACGAGATTCTTGTTAGGGGGGTTGGTTTGTAACGCCCGTTTTGTCGCGGCGTTAGCGGGAAAACTAATCTGCTAAAAACCCTAATTGCGAAAATTTGCTCTTCGGTTGAGTCTTGTCGTGTGCCAAGGTCTCGTGTCTCCCCTCCCACTTCAATCCCGGAGAAAACCGCGAAATCGGATTTCGAATCCAAGCCCTAAAACTCCTTCTCTCTCCTTTTCTGGTAAAGTCTACTTTACCTCCCTCTGTCGTGGGCTGCCTCCCCCTTTCTCGGCCTGTCCCCTTCCCTCTTCTTCCCCTCGGGCCGCTGCCGGCCCAGCCCTCTCGGCCTGTTTTCTTTTTCCCCCTCTCTCCTTCTCGGGCCGCCGTCGGCCCAACTCCTTCGGCCTCGCCCGGCCCAGCTCCCTCCCGCGCCAGGCCGCTCGGCCCGTGCACGCCGCGCACGTGCCCCGCACGCGTCGGGCCGAGAGAGCCAGCGCTCTCTCCCCGCGCGCGCGCCCTTGCCCAAATCGGCTAGGAGGCAAGCCTCCTTTTTCTTCCCCCTTTCCCCCTTTTTCCCGACCGGCCGGCGTCACCACTGCCGCCGTTGGCCGCTAGCGCCGGAGTGCGCCGGTCCCCTCTCCGCGCCCCAAACCGACCTCCGCGAACCGCCTCCCCCCGACCAAACCGACCTAACCCCCTACAAAACCCCCCCGCCGCTCGGCCGCATCTTTTTCCCCTCGCCCCGGCCGCCATGGCCGCTCCACTCCGCCTCGCTGCCGCCGCCGTCCTTGCCGTCCGCCGCCGCCGCAGCCGAGGGCGCCCGAAGGAGCTCCGGGCGCCATCTCCGCCGCCCCCTTCCCCGGCCCGGAGCCGTGCCGCGCCCGCGCCGTCATCCCCGCTCCCGGCTTGCCGCCCCGCCGCGGTAAACCTCCTCTCCTCTCCCCCTCTCTTTTTCCTCCATCGGTTTAGGCCGATTAGCCAACCGTAGGACCCCTCCGGCCACCGCCGTGGCCGCCGTCGCTCGTCTTCTCCCTCTACCGGCGCCGCTATCCCCCTTTCCTTTTCACCCCGTCGGCGTCGGCTGTCGCCTCAAACTGCCGCCGTCGCGTCCCGCTCCGATCCGAGCCGTGGACTCGTCCTCTCTCTCATCTCTCTCCATCGGCGCCTACCGACGCCGTCCGCCCTCCGACTCGCCGCCCTCACCGGAGCACGCCGCCGCCGCCGCCGCTCGGACCGAGCCCCACGTCGTCGGTCGTCGTCTTAATCCGCCGTCCATCGACATCGGCCGATTTTCTCCCTTCCCGTCGGCTTAATCCGCCGCTCGTCGGCTCCCGCCGTCGGCATCGGCCGCCAGCCTGCTTCGGCCGCCTTTTCTCCCCGTCGGCTCCTGCCGTCGGCTCGGCCGCTTTTCTACCCGTCGGCTTCCGTCGTCGGCTTCGGCCGCCAGCCCGCATCGGCCAATCGGCCTCCGGCCTGCATCGGCCACTAGGCCCATCGGCCATTCCCCTCCCGCGCGCCGATCGGCCGTGGGCCAACTCTTTTGGGCCATCGGCCGGCCCATCGGCTCCCCTTGGCCCAACAGCCTCCTCGCTCGGCCTAGGCCGATTCCCTTCGGGCCGCCGGCCCAATTGTTTTGGGCCGCGCCCATTCAAATATTTTGGGCTGTCCTTAGCCGCCCAAAATAAAGTCTACTTTCAGCCCCTCCTTCTTTTCTTTTTCCAGGGAATTATTAATTGATTATTAATTCCTTTTCTTTATTCCAGAAAATCCTTTAATCTTCGGAAATTCATATCTTTTCAACCGTTCGTCCGATTGACTCCGTTCCACTTCCAAAATTCCTCAAAAATCGAGATCTACCTAATGGCACGCTTAGTGGTCTTTAATAGGGCTTCTTTTTATCGCTTTGTTGAGTCGTCTCGTTTCGCGTGTAGTCTCGGAGCCCGAAGACCCGCAGTGCGCGGATTTCGAGGAAGAAGCTCAAGATCTCGAGCAAGGCAAGTCACCTTTGATCAATTGAACCTATAATTTAAATTAAGTATTTTAATTTCGCAAACTATGCATTACTTAGGTTACACTTGGCACTTGGCCTCGGTTTGCAATACAACCGGCAGGCCCTACCCATTTGCTGCATTCACCTTCCTTGATATTTGAATACCCTAACACCCTTGTCACCCCTCAGGTGATGCCTCGGTATCCGTACCTCGCGTACGAATATCGAGACTCCCCTCAAACTTTAAAATTGATCACCTGGGTAAAACTTGAGTTTACAAAATGCTTGGAAAACCCGACACTTGGGTCGGTGTCTTGAAAACTAAAGTGAGTTTCTAAAACTCGCGGTACGGGAGACGTACTGGAGGTACGGTCTGCCCGTTCTCGCTCTAAGGACCGATTCCTTGGGAATTACATCCAAGCATATGTCAAGTACGACCACATGGGTGATATGGGACGCCCCTGGCTGAGTAATTAGCTAGGCCAGGGAAATCTTGATGCCAAGGGACAAGTGGATTCGCCGGGGTGGTGTCGGGGAGGACCCCTGGGCTTCCTGGCACAGTATGGTCTGGGACCTAACCTGGTGTTGGTCCGTGGGACCCCTCCCGTTGGCATAAGATGACCCTGAGTCGGCTTTCGAAATGCCTTGTCGTGAAAGCCTTAAGGTCGCCAGACGTGACCGAGGGTCGCGGGCTGGGTGATTCGGGGTTAGTAACGTCGTGTGGGTAAAGTGTACCCCCTCTGCAGAGGTTAACAACTGTTCGAACAGCCGTGCCCACGGTCATGGGCGGATGTGAGGTGATTCCTTAGCGTAGTTTTATTGAACACCTTGTGAACTGCTGTTGGTGTGAGGTTTCCGTTCTGTGCTTGGTTTAAGGCTGTTGAAGCAGCCGGAGTCGGTGACGATTGGCAGGGAGCCTCTCGTACCGATGTGTTGACTTGTGGCTGTTGAAGCAGCCGGAGTCGGTGACGATTGGCAGGGAGCCTCTCGTACCGGCGTGTGTGAGTTGTGGCTGTTGGTGCAGCCGGGTCGGTGAACGATTGGCAGGGAGCCTCTCGTGCCGACAAGAAACAATCGATACAATTTCACTGCTCCGGCCGGATGAGACGCACCTTCTCGTCCGTGCCGTCGACAAGCACTCACTTAGTTGTTTCTGAAAGTCTTAAAATAAAATCATTTGTGAAAAATAACTGGCTTTCCCTTGAAGCTTGCATTAAACACTTAATTCCCCTGACTTGCTGAGTACTCCCGTACTCACCCTTGCTCTATATAATTAAACCCCCCCCAGTTCTCGAAGATGAAGAGGTGGACCCTGCTGATGAAGATTTCTTCCAGGAGCAAGCAGACTTCGAGCAGTAGTAGGGTTTCGGCCTTCCCCAAGGCTTTGCTTGTGGCTTAGGGCTAGACTCCGCTTTCCGCTTCCGCCTTTTTGTAATGCTGTTGTGAACTCGGGTTCTGTCCGCAGTTCCAACCTTGGTTGTAATCCTACTCTTAATAAAGAGACCATTGTGGTTGTGATATTCAGTCTTCCTGTTGTACCAGCGCTATTTCCTGGGACTGGTACAGGCATACAGGTCAATCTGGACCGCCCTATCTTGGTCTCCGCCCGGGGCCAGTTTGGGGCGTGACATTCGGCCATGGACTTGGTACCTCCGGCGGCAGCTGCAGTTCCCCGTCCACGCGGCCCGACACCAGGATCGACATCACACGATGCTGGTGCGTCCACAGGTTAGTTCCGAACCTTATCGGTATGCAAAACCTTGGCCATGTTATTGCAAAACCTTATCAGTAGGTCCGACGCTGCTGACAGGACACTCAGCTGGAGCGAGTGGATCATCGATCCATCCGCCGTTCATGAGTCGGCCCAGCACGTCGGCCTTTGTTGGAGCGAGCGGTTCGTCCATCCCTCCACCCTTCAGTCAGCTGCCAGGTGACCAAGCGTCTTCCGATGAGTACTACAAACGTACTATTTTGGCCGAATGTTGCTTAACTTTTGACATCTGCAGGAGGATACTACTCGACGGGGATTTTTCCGTTCGGGCGTGTCTTCCTCGCAGGCGGGCGGGTTCGGTGCAGGCGGGTCTGGTGACGGCGACGACTTCGACGACCTGGAGGACCCAGAGGACCCAGAGCAGGACGTTCTCGGCGCCTCTCAGCTTGGTGGAGCACCACCACCACAGAGCCAGGAGCAGCCACAGGAGACGGCCGCACCAGGTGCCCGCGCTGGTCGTGCCGTGCCCGCTGACAGGCTGACGTACTCTCAGGGGCACATTAGGGCGCAGGCTAGGAGGGGTAGGGGTAAGAGGCCTCGCCAGTAGGCTACGAGTGCTTCCTGTTTGTAATATTTACACTTAGTAACTTTTTGTTACCTCTTTGTATATAACTCTATTCGATCGTCGCACTCATATGTCACGAAAACATTTCATGTCATTCGCTACCTCTACTCAACGAAACGACGAAAAACTTTCGGCGCGTAACAGAGGGCTACAATTGGTCGCTATCAGTTTTTGGCCCGTGACAGACGTTTACGATACGTCGCTATCATCTTTTGGTGCGTGAAGGCGTCTCGACTCAGCTTTTGCCGATGCTTTGTTCGACACAATCATTCAATTTGCGCTGCCGCGTGAACGGCGAGAAGGAAAGGGAAAATGGAAGACATGCTTAACGTCGTAGAAGGGTTCCGTAGGAAAGCCGAGGATCGACTCGTCGAGTCCGATTAATTTGTATCATGTATGCATGAGATAGGTTCCGCGGTTTAATTACGTGCAATAATTCTCACGAAACATATGCCATGTATTGTATTGTTCAGATTTCAACTACTTTACGACAAACTAAATAACATTTTAAGTTCGTTAGTTCGCTACACGTTGCGAGGTTGTAATGTACGCAACATTATTCATCGATACACCATACAACTACCAACTCGTGCATACTACTGAGTGCAACGAGGCCACTTTCCCTTCCTCTGCGCATCGGGATTCTTCTCCATTGCTGCCTTCGCTCGCAGCGCACGCTCAAGCTTCCGCTCCCGCTCCTCCCTGTACGCAGCAACACGCCTCCTTTCTGCCTCAGCCTTGTGCTCTTTTTCTGCGGCCTCCTCCTTGCGTCTTTGCTCTATCTTCTCCTTGCACTCTGCATCCCATCGCCGCATGTACTCCAACCACTCCTTGTTTTGCGGCTTGATCTCGGTGTCGATCCACTGCTCAAAATCACATAGCGGTGGAGGGGTCTGCAACAAATGCAATGTTTACTAATCAAATAAGTTGTTCAAGACTACTTAATACACCAAATAATTATTACAAAACATCAGTTCCTCACCATTAAGTTAATGCGGCGTATCTCAGGTGTTGGCTCAAACTCAAAATTGGCACACATCCAGTATCTCTGCATGTACGTCTCCTCTTCATCGGACTTGGCTACCTTGCAAGGATCACCGCACCAGCACATGGGCACTGAAACACCGCTAGGCAAAGGCAATGGGTTGAAGGCATTTCCAGTCTTCGGGCGATAACTACAAGTCAACAATAAATGAAACACCCTAACCCATTAATCTAGAATTCCTCATTTCATGCACAACGAATAACACAAAATATCACAGATACGATTTACGTTACCTTGAGTTGGTAGCTTTTCCACGCCTTGGCATCCTACAGTTTTAAAAAACAACTATCAAATATTGTAAACACCCTTAATAC